>CABFWO010005352.1:36921-49231 GCA_902155825.1 Timema genevievae
GAATAATTGAACTTCTGAGAATAATTCATAGTTATGTTTGTTTTTCGATACAGCTGATATTCGTGGAGTTGTGGGCGAAATGCCAAAAATGAAAAGATGTTTTATTTTGTATGTTGTCTTGACATACACTGAATTTGTAATATTTGTGTTACTCACTAATTGGAGTTCATTGTGAATTTGTAATTGTGATGATCGCATAGTATTTGTTTTATTATCGAAATCAATTATGCCACCCAAACGAAAAGCCAACGTTCGTATTGCCTTTTAACATTTATATATCAAATTTAATCAAAATACATCAACCGTTTCAGATCTTTGGGCAGAGACAGACATGGGGACAGACAGACAGAATGGTAAAATCCTAATTTTTGTGTTCGGACGCACATAAAACGAAACGATTCATCATAATCTCTCTGCCGAAAATGTTCACGATTACAATATTTCCTCTTGATATGAAAAGTAAAATTGAGATAGTATGCTGAAGCAGTCCCTGATCACAACATTGAAGAGTCCTAAATACAAGATGAACCAGATTAGCTCGGTGGTAGAGCATTGAGGCGCAAAGCCAAAAGTCCCGGGTTTGTAAACCGTGCTTGGGTTATCATTAATCACTTAGTTGGATCCAATCAAATACAAACAGCTATGATACTCTTACATAGTTCTCAGAGAATACAAACCGTTCTGTCGCTGTGGAATATATTGTGAGCATTAATTGACTCCCGTGGAATCCACAAACCAAGCCTCTCTAATTGAACCACCCTCCGGCCCTTTCAAGCTCATCCTCATAACCGGATTCATTTATTAGTAACGGCCACAAATTAATTTTCACCGAACGCTGCCTCCTCTCCGGTTTCACTGATCACAATAATTACACCACAAAGCATCAATTCCAGCCGAGTGAAGGCTACTTTCTCTCAGTGCTGTACCCACTAATACCAACCTAACAACTTGTGACGAGGACTCGATTCCAGTTGGAAAAGGGACCTTATCCAGGTCAAGTTCCTGTCGCACCTCTTAGTGCAGTTGGTAACGCTTCTGCCTTCCGATTGAAGCGTCCTGTGTTCGATCCCATGTATCCTTTAATACACACTAACTATTCCTTCCTCTAAATGGTAAACTAACGTTCGGGGAAGTGTTGGTTGTGTTTGTGCTCAAGTTAATCAGGCATCTAAGTGCACGAACAACTCAAACCAATAACAACACTAGAAGTAAACAAATACTAATTCAAACACCCTCATTGATGATCGCACGGTCTTAAATGTCAGTCTCAAAGATTTCCGTTAAGGGGGAGATTGCACTCGTGGGTATTGAGGAGGTTTCTTTCCTAAATATTCCACCCACTCTCCTTCAAAGCAAATGTGGGTGCATTACCTCTAAATTCCCTCTACCTTAAAGTTACCACGTTTTCCTTGGTATTTTCGAGACAGACAATATATTCCAGAGTGGGCTTACTACCAACATCAGGTTGTAAAAGGCGCACAATGCGACCAATAGGCGGGTATTGATCATTGGTATTCGTGTTATTGGAGAGGAGCTCCTAGAGACGGTCGCCAAGAACGTGTCTTCTTTCAATTGTAATTGTTCCCTTACTAGTAAGAGTAGATATGCGGTTATCCGGGCCGGATAGCGAGACTAATCCAAGGACCCAACGAACCGAAACGACCCGGGGGTTGTTTTACCCTTTCTAATGTGTGCTACGATAAATACAAGGGTTGATTAACGATTTAATGTAAGGAGAAGGGTAGTTTATCAGGAATGCAGCCAACTGAACACATTAGTGAATGTTCATTACCTTATATCTTATCCTTTGTTACATGAGAGCTTGGGACAATAGTGTGCTAATATTGTGTTACAACACTTTCTCACGTAGAGCTCCAGACATATTTGTGTTGATTTGTTCAAGTTCAAACTTTTGACCAAATCGCGCAATAAAAACAATCATTTTGGCTAATCACTTAATAATATTTTTAAAACATCTCAGATTTACTATTTTGTTGCATAACTCTTCATAATCACGAGCGGATCTAAGGACATAGGAATAAGACCTTGAGTTTAAAGGAAAGAGCACCCTCATTCGATTGTAAAGAGGGTTGGAAACCCTCACTGTGTCAAACAACCCCACTTGGGTCAGAGCTGAGTAGGCCAGTAGCACCCGCTGGCGCCGAGATAACTTTACCCGGTTCATTGCATCATCAGTTCAATCACCATGTCTTACTACCCGTTCAGGTGTGCATGTGTTAGGGATGATAAAGGTTGACTTTAGAGGAAATGTACCCAATTTGCGTGGAGAAAGAATGGGTAAAACCACCCTCAGTAGACCCGACTGGGATTCAAACCCTGATCTCCACGTTGTCGACAGTCCGATCTATTGCGAGAGTGACTCCTTAGACCAAGCGACCACCGGACACAACAATTGTATCACCTCGTGGAGTTTAATTCGTTGAAGCATTGTGGGACGACAGTCTCTATCTAGTGTTATTACCACACAACCGGGCCTGCAACCGAGGACCCCCCATGAACCAGCCTCGAGGATAACAAAGGAGGACTCGGAGCAAACTTTGCTTTGTTTGGAAACAACCAGGACACTCCTCGGCCTCTTTCCGCCTCGGGGAGTCCGTGCGACAACCGCTCAAGTCGATATTTTAATAACAATAATCATGTATTTTCTAAAAGCAGGCTGTATTATAGCATTCCCCAACATTTCCACTCTTTCAATATAAATTACAAACATTATTTTATTAAGATCGCAACTTGTTGTAATAATATTTTTGGACACACCCATTCTGAAATTACGTCACTCTATGAAGGTGTCAAAAGGATCTCAGCCTAAAGCGATGTTAGACTTCAGTTAGATCACTTTGAGACATTAAAATATCGGCTCACACCAGTATAGTTTAAATTGTTGTGAAACACGAACTTGTTTAGTTTCTTATTCCTACGACGTGATCAATTCCCGCGCACGCGCAGAGCCGTGACTCGACTTTAGGTTGAGTGTAAAGATGAGACAAACTAAACACGTTGACTTGAGAGTTGAGGTTAGTATACTCGACAGGGGCAGTCATGTTAAAATAGACTAACAGCAGTATTAACTGGGAGAAATGTCGTATTTTTACTATTGGAAATGAAAGTTACATCTTATTTTAGTGAAAATGTGAAAATGCCAGAAATTTGATCAAATTCCCAGACTTTTTCCATGTTTTCCAGGACATTGAACCCCCTGAAAAAGCAGTTCCCACAGGAATCCTACTTTAGGTTTCAGGTTAGACCAGTCTTCGCCCCCGTGAAGGGGGATCTAGGTTCGTCTCTTGCCAAATATACAGGAAAACAAATAAATGCTCCAAGTAAATTGAAACAATGACTTTTCCTTGTCACCCCGCCTTACTACCCGTCTGGGCTATACTATTATGTACTGATCACCCTGGTGGTTTTAGGGATGAGGAAGCAACACCCCCCCTTCTACCCGCACTCTCCGCCCTCTGGTGCGGCAACCGATACATTAATACTTGGTTCTAAGGATATGGATGAGGAGTATCTGAAGTGCACCAGCGTTAGTGATGTGGCTAGGAGCTGGTTTCTCACCCTCCCTTCCCGTCAATGCGGGTGCATTCCCCTCTAAATCCTATCTTCATCATCCCTACCTAATCAGTGTGACTAAACGCCTATGGCCCGGACGGATTAGTTAAAGAGAGAGCAAAAAATTAATGATTTGATATATTATATTATTCTAAAATCTATCTTTCATTTAAATTAAATATAATTTAAAAATTACTCTTGGACATGGGAATCGAACCGGTAATTTTTCAACTGCATTTGAATTCATTGAAAGCTGTATTCGTAGCCAAAATTAGCTTCCCCCCCCTACGCGCCCCCCTTTCATCTGAAAGTTGCGTTTCAAGCTTCTAAGGTAATGGCCGCGATATGTGTTTCAAATTAATAGGCCACTTTACCCGCTTCGATGGCCGCATGGTTTAAGGTGCTACTCTCACAATAGACTAGGCTGTCGTTGACGGGGAGATTGAGGTTCGAATCTCGGTCGGGTGTACTGAGGGTGGTTTTCCTAGATGGTTTTACACTCTCCCTCCGTGCTAATGCGGGTACATTTCCTCTGAATATAACCTTCTTAATCCCTAGAACCATTGACGTAATTAGTACATAAGCGTATAACGACCCGAATGGTTAGTAAGACGCGGTGCTGAAGATAAAACCGGCCTCCGATCAAATCACGGCGTTAGAACTGAGCCGAGCCGTGTGTCTGTTAGCACTCGACAATATTTCAGAAGGAGGGCGCTTGAACATGAGCGGCAATCTAACTAAGAGCTTTGGGCCATGTTAATCCTTCTCTCTCTCTGACTCAATGAACTACTTGGGGAGGACTAAACTTGCTCTCATTGGTGGAGTTCTTCATTTCATCCGTTCACCGCGGGGGGGGGGTTCAAATTCATATTCATATTTTCCGTTTTTAAAAAACTTTGATTCAAATGGTTTCTAAAACATATCCAATTGCTCTTGTACCCTTCGTCCACCCTCCAAGGTAACAGCTTACCTAGCATTATTCCACTATGGTACAGCTTGTAAGATAGGGTCATAGTGTAATACGTCAAGGTAAGTTAATGAGGAAATACAGATGTAAAGAGAAGTGAGTCTGGGCTGTCCTTGGTTATGTTCAGGATCGTTTACCGAACAGACTTTTAGGACTAATATTAATGAAGATCCATTGGTGCTTTTCCGAATGAGAGGTGCGGTTCACCGACGAAAATCTACCAACACTCTGAACCAAATGTTCACTTTATAAGACTAGGTAGGACTACCTACGTATTTACAGTAATGGTGGTAGGGGTGAGGACGGTAGATTTGAGAGGAATTGTGCCTGCATTCAAGTGGAAAGAGAGCAATAAAACAGGCCGTACAAGGTTAACGCCTTAGTCGGCGGGCTCGTCCAGATTTGTTGAGGAGGAACTCTTAACCCACGCTGGTGGAAACGCGGACTAAACGTCAAGCCCATCTAGTATTGTTTTCTGGTGAAAAGAAAGGTAATGGTTCGCATCCTGGAAAGGATAACTGAGGGTGTTTTACCCCCACTATATTGTTTCCCACTCTACATTCCTGATCACTACCCCACTACAGCGGATATACCCAACGGCCCAAGTTTCTCGAGGACCGGACTGTACCTCCTTTGAAGTGTCACGCACGCCATCTTCCTTGTGTGTGTTGGTATTCCCCGAGTGATGTGGTAATGTACTGGAGACTCACTCGTGGGGGCAGGGGAGTGGTATCGATCCTGGGTGATGGATCTACTGGCGTTTTAACAACACATCGATATAGGCTGTCCCTTGGAGGTAGTCTTACAACAACAACAACACCAGTAGCTGGTCGGGCGGTCCCTGTAGAGTGGTGTTGCTCTTAAAACACCAGTAGCTGGTCGGGCTGTCCCTGTAGAGTGGAGTTGCTTCTAGAACACCAGTAGGTAGCATGTGACACACTACAGTGGATATCATCTCTGAAGGAACTATGTGGCTACTATTAAGGAACAGCGTTGCCATTCTCTTGTTTCGTGTGGTCAATCTTCCCTTAAACATAAGCCAAGTTTTGCAACGCTGGTTCAGTGATGTTGCCAGTAGCTCCATTTTACCCCAAAACACTACCTTCTGACATAACTGAGAGCGAGGAGATTTGGCAACAGTTGACAGAGAAAGAAGATAAAGCTTTTCTCTACATGACCTGCAGTTCCCTCAAAGGTGATATTAGGTGTAGTCAATATCACGAATGCATGTGGACATCTCAAAACACACACACACACACACACACACACACACGGTCCACTAGATAACCTGGGCCTTACCTCTGTAATCCTTCTCCAACTACTGAGGTGGTTCGCCAGCTTTTATAATAACGAACCGACAGCATCATCTGTTCCGTCTGAAGGACATGCAGCATCATCTGTTCCGTCTGTAGGACACACAGCATCATCTGTTCCATCTGAAGGACACACAGCATCATCTGTTCCATCTGAAGGAACACGCAGCATCATCTTTTCCGTCTGAAGGACACGCAGCATCATCTGTTCCGTCTGAAGGACACACAGCATCATCTGTTCCGTCTGAAGGACACACAGCATCATCTGTTCCGTCTGAAGGACAAGCATGCGGACAACCAGTTGATACATTGGTCTATAGCCCACTCTTCCTCTCAGCCAAGGCAGGACCGGGTAGTATGAAACGTTTTGTTTTACGATCAATATTGATAGCATTACACCAGGGTATTAGTATTATCTTTATAGGTATTGATTGATAGTATCAATCAAAAGTAACAGCTACAGATCACATGACTTGACGTATGGATACGTGACAGATCCTATGACAAGAGTCCCTATAAGCACAATTTGAATTTTACCACTGTTTTTAATACCATTTTGGATTGTTAAAATGTAATGTAAAAATATTGATCTTATATTTTAATTAAAACAATTGCAAGTAGCCTCTGTTTATCTTGACTAAGCCCGCCACAATCAGAAGACTTCTCGATACAAGTCTGCGCCTGTAGTTTGATATCCACGTCTCATAAATCATAATAATTATTGTTTGTGTTTCTAAACTCCATTTCTTTTGTTGAGATGTCGACACTTGTTGTTACGTTGAGTGATATATTGTTCAACATTCCACAAATGTCAACACTTGTTGTTGCGTTGAGTGATACATTGATACATTGTTCAACATTCCACACAGGCAAACAGTCTCGGTTTGCTTTGACGGAAGTCGCATTATTGGGAGCGGAAACGAACCCCGGACTCGCTCGACAAACTGTTTCAGGAAGTCCCCCTCCCCCTTTCCTCTAGTTCTTGGCGCTCCTTGTAGATGGCAGCACCACTTGAATCTGGAGCCAAACAAGGATAAAACGCGTCTAATGCCTGTCAACGTCCACTTCTCGCTAATGTGATGATCAATCAAAGAATATTTCCTTGCGAAAATAAACAAATACATTCTGCAGTAGAATGTCGCGACAGAGGTCGTATTATTATACTCTGCTCCGTTTTAGATCGGTGGGTCGATGTGCCATCCACATAGATTGAAGTGGGGATGGATGTAGTTACCGCGAGAAAAGACCAGTGTTTTTGCAGTTCTTATATCAAAACACTTATTTGCACAAAATAAATCAAACATTGCTCCAGTACAAACCTAGAGTTTTAAGTTTCTTCCCAAGGTGATATCAACAGTTGTTGAATATCTGTCGAGGGTGTCCTGGAATTAATTACAACTTTTTCTCTTCATTTAGAGAGTTTGTCATCCTATTCCGCTATGCTCTCGACAGATATTCAACAACTGTTGATATCACCTTGGGAAGAAAATTAAACTATATGTTTCTACTGGAGCAATGTTTTATTTATTTTGGGCAAATAAGTGTTTTGCTGTGAAAACTGCAAAAAACACTGGCCTTGTCTCGCTTCCCCTACATCCCAACATTAGTTTGGTTTTATATATATATATATATCTTTTATTGTGATACGTGGCTTTTAAAAACATTACTAAATACATACATTCATATAAAAAAGTTCCATGAAAATATTAATATTTAGTTTCATCTTTAGTTTACTAACAACAAAAAATCAACATAAAAAACTGTATCTTTGGCTGAAAGAATGTTGCAAGCTTCCAGCGGCCCACTGATCTCAATTTTGATAAAATGAGCGGAGCGAGGTCTTGTTCCTACTCGACCACATGGTATTTTTGGTCTTGTCTTTCTCCGTTCTACGAACGATTAGAATAGGAGTATTTATGTTCTACTTAAATTAATTTGACTTACAATTTACATTTATAAAATACAAAGGGCTACAGTTAAGACAACTCGTCTGGTTTTTAAAAGAACATTTTGTCTTTCTTAGGCGATATCTTCATGAATATTACAAAAACACTGCCTAGCTCGGCTTTATGGTGACAAGGAGGTCAGGGTTTGAAGCCCGGCAGTCCGATATCTTAGATTAGTCGGTAGCGTGTCTGTGTACTGAACTAAGGGTTCCGAGTTCGATTCACTGTATGGCTGAACAATTTATAATTTGTGAAATGTGGGGTTACCCTTTCCTAGTGATGAATTAACGGCCTGGGGCTTGGTGTTTGTTATAGGTTTGATTGATTATATCACCACACTACTTATAAACTAATCAGTCTGTTCAGAAATTGCACTTTAAATGCCCAAAAAAAGAAATGTGAAATGAAAAAAATATATACTCAGGGTGGTTTTTTTACCTAATGGTTTTCCTGATTTTTTCCATACAAATGTGGGAAAGTTTCCTCTGTGTTAGTCTGGATGGGTAGTAAGATGTTATGACAGTAAATTATATATAGAATGTATACTAAACTATTTAGACCCCAGCAAAGATCGAACCAATGTCACTTAGATCTGTGGAGTCGCAATAACCCCTCGGCCTCGGTCAGTAGTCTGTAAAGTGTTCACTCCAGTCTAAAAGACTTGGCTGGAAATGTTCTTGACGTACTTAACGACATGAGATCGTAAATCAACGAAATAAAAAACGATCCCTAGATGGTAGTAGTGTTAAAAAAACTAGTTTCGGTATAAGGCTAGCAATTATTTTCCCCCTGTACCCGTTTCCACCCCCTATAAACTGGGCCCGTCAAATGTCGGTGTTATTTCCCATTTGGGATATTTAACCATAAATACAATGACGAGCTTGTGTATTCTCGTTAGTGCAAACCTTGTCATTAGCGCTGGTGGATGATTGGTGAACAGTAACTAGTCATCGGGACTATGAGTTATTACTATACCACACTGGCAAGTGGCCGACCATTAACGAGACGCTAGCCAAACACCAAACGACAGCGTTCAGCTCCAAAATCTCAGCCATTACATCGTAAAGAGGAGAGGGGAAGCTTGGGTGTAATGGCATTTTTATCTCCATAAGGACATTAAGCGCCAGCCGCCAGTTTGGTGTCGTTTTCCTTGTTAGGTTGGTATGACGACGTTATCAAAATTGCGAGGTTTTCTGGTGGGTTAATTGCTCCGGGATGGTACCCCTGATTACGACCTGATACACACTTTTTAGACGCTTTATTTTTTTTTCTTGTGAATAATTTTCAAAGGAGAATATTTCTTCTTTGTATTTTTTGTTGTTTTTTTTACCTGTCATGTGAGCACGGAGACAAAAAGAGACAATTGAACATTGTGTGCTAATTACAAATGATATGAGTTTAATTAATGTGCCCTTTGTTAATAATACAATGTGCATACGTCTACATATCTTGTTATTATTAAAATGTATTTAACAGAAAAACAAAATGAGAAATATTTAGTTTTTTTACAAACAATATTAAAATTTTATTTAAAAGTATAAGATAGTCGTACTATGTTGGAAATGTTTGGGTCACCCGACGGTCTTAAACTGGCTCCTTTCTTATATGTGACGTCACTGCCCATTTCCCGCGTTAATGTATTTACGTTTCATCCGGAGAGTTTTGAAGGCAAAACATTTAAAAGAAAAGCTTATTTTTAAAAAATAATTCCAAAAATAGCCTTACGTAGTCATAACATTATTTTTTTGTATTTTGAAGTATTTAAGTTGTCCACGTGTTTTTCTTAAATCGTCTACAACTCGAGTTATTTGTATTATTCACGGAACTATCCAGTAGAAGTGTTCCTGCCAGGAGGCGGATTAAGAAGCTCCATGGAAGCAACAGGGGAAGGGGAAGAAGATAAACAAGAGGACCCCGTATGGTGAACTGATCATTTTCTTCCCTCTCTTTCTATTTTGTATATTGGCTCTTAGACTGTTTAGGTGCGTCAAGTTAAGACGTAACCCTCTTCACCAAATAGCTTCGAAATCACCAAGAAGCAAACGCCATTAAAATAAAAATATTTTTTTAAAATATACCTTACGCCAATAAAATGCACTTACTCCTGTAACATAGAACGCCTGACCCTGTTATCTCCTGCCGAGGATCCCCCAGGTCAGGCTTGTGTACTTGTTTTATGTTGCAGGGGTATTCGCGCCACACCCTACCTCTTATCGGCCTAAGGTACTTATTGAAAACCTGTGTTTTAAATATTGTTATTTTGTAGTTATGTAAACTTAAATAGGGAATGTTTGAACGGGCAAGGTAAGAATAGCTGATAGATAGGCCTGCAATGGCTGCCCGGTAGCTCAAGTTTTAATAGAATGCATCGTCACAATAATTAGGGATGTACAAAGTTTCAGCCTTGTATTCCTATTATGGTCGGCAGATTTGATGACAAGAGACAGTGAACTACCTGGGTATTATTGTATTGCTATTATAGTCGGCAGATTTGATGACAAGAGGCAGTGAACTAGCTGGGTATTATTGTATTGCTATTATAGTCGGCAGATTTGACGACAAGAGACAGTGAACTAGCTGGGTATTATTGTATTCCTATTATAGTCGGATATCGAATCAACACAATCTCTCCTCCTTTTGTGGCTTGTCATGTCCTAGTCGTGATTCAAACACGAGAAATGTTCATCTTATCTAACAGCTAGAAAAGTTATTATAACTACTGTTACGTGTTCATACGTCAAGTAATGTGATTTGCATCTGTCACTTTTACTAGATATTACCAATACTTGTACAATAACAATAACAATAAAGTTGTATGCTATCACTGTTGACTGGGGGTAGATGTGTTTGTATTTTCCAAAAGTCCCTTCCACCAGATTCCTGCTATAGAAGACGAGGGAGGCTCCAACAATCCACGGCTACCGATTCTAACTGCAACAGATTTAACCCCCCTTTTATAACGATACACACTTAAACATCACCTGTACATTATTACCCCTCAAAAAAATAAAAAAATAAAAAATTGTAAGCTACTCAGAAAAACAACCACTTTTTACAGTGAAAAGTCACGCGAAGCTTTGGTTGTGTTTAACAAAACTAACATTAAGGGGAAGCTTTACCTTCTTCGTGGGAGATTTCAGTAAAGCAATCAGCAATAAAACACAATTTTAAACAATATTGTGAAAGCCAGTGGCGGCTTGTGGTTCGTTACCAAGACAAGCAAGGTTTGGACGGGACAACTGTGCCTTACAAGCCGACAAACATTCATTCATTCATTACATTATTGTGTGTGTGGTTGGTCGAATGGACAGGTGTGGTTTACTAGTACAGTCCTGTACAAATCACGAGCAGTCCCTGATGAAAGTATGGTAACTTGTCAACTCTGTTATGGACGGTTCCAGAGTTCTGTTAGGTACAGTTGGCCGATACGACAAGAGGGTCCCGGGTTTGATGCTCGGTAAGGCTGAAATGTGGGTTTACCCTCTCACAACGATGAATGAACGGCTGGAGGTTGTGTCTGTTCTAGATTAAGTTAGTTTATAAGTCGTGTGCTGAAATAATCAGTAAGGTCAGAAAGGGAAGGTAAAATGAAAACAAATGCTACGGTGCCCCGCACAGATTTTCTCTCACTTTTATCTTAAAATAGAGACATTTACTAAAAACTCGTAAGACTCGTGAAACGAAATAATACACTGTTACTTACTTGATGGCATTAGGAACTAGGAACACTGTTACAGAAAATTTGAGAAAAGAGAAACATCTTTGTCCACCAAAGAGAAAAAGAATCAAATTCATTTTCAAAGTCCCGGATTAAAAAAATATATAATATATTATTTGCTTATAGCTCAGAAATTATTGGTTTTATAAAAATATATTTCAAATAAAAGATTTTGATATTTAATAGTACTACAATCTTACGATGATAAGTTATTTCGTATCACAAACTGTTGTGGAGAAATTCTGAAAATTGGAAAATTTCCCTCATGTAAAGTACACTCCAAATCATTTTCATGATAAAATATGAAAATGTTATCAAAATCATTAAAGGAAATTTCAATTAAAAAAATATGTTTGTCCTTCTCTAAACTACCCTTAAATTTAGGGTTCGATATTCAATTCCAAAAAAACCTCTGGGGACTTTGTGAGAACCCCAGATACCAAGTTTGAGCCCAATCGGTAAAATAGTTTCGGCTCTAGCCCGAGGTACAGACAGAGGCATTTGTGAAAACAACCTTTTGGTTCCAGGGGGTCATGAAACGTCAACACTTATTAAAATATAGAGTTGGAGTTTCTTGATGATCACAATACTTTCTCTTAGAGGTGTTGCGAGAAAGTAGATCCAGCAGTTGATGGCTCTAAACTTTTCTGACGCTCAAAAAGTAACGCAAACATGTGCTGTCACTTTATATAGCTGTCAAACATGTGCTGTCACTATACATCGGTTGTGAAACATGTTCTGTCACTATACATCGGTTGTGAAACATGTTCTGTCACTATACATCGGTTGTGAA
>CABFWO010005353.1:0-13961 GCA_902155825.1 Timema genevievae
GTCCCCCCCTCAGTGTAGCAGACGATACACTTGAGCGTCACGCCTTTATCCTTGGAATGTGCATGTATATGTCCATCCAGTTATATCATAGAGATCAATGGAAACATGGCAGTGAACCTATTGGTGAGAATTGTTTATCTTTGGTAATTAGTTGACAGTTAATATAATGTTTATTACGCACAAATAAACTGAACTACTACTCTACAGTCCAAATGATTGATTAGGCACTAAACGAGAATGGAAAATAGTGCTTTAACTTGTTTAGTTTTAGCCAATAAATATTACCATTAATCGTTAATCATTCATTATAAGAATTGTGTAACTTATTTATAGTTTTGATTAGTTAACTCTACATTGTTTGGGGGATAAAGTTCATTTCTGGACAATATAATAATAGACATACATTTCGTGAAAAATAAATTATGACAACACATGATATGAATTACGATAATAAATACAAGACAAGTGACTGGTGTGACCTCCCAGGCTGCTTTTTAGTATGTTTGTTGGGTACTGGCTTTTTGCTACATGTAGTGGTTACTTCACAGACAGTACTTTGTTGGTTACTGGCTCTTTGCTACATTTAGTGGTTACTTCACAGACAGTACTTTGTTGGGTACTGGCTCTTTGCTACATGTAGTGGTTACTTCACAGACAGTACTTTGTTGGGTACTGGCTCTTTGCTACATGTAGTGGTTACTTCACAGACAGTACTTTGTTGGATACTGGCTCTTTGCTAAATAGTAGTGGTTACTTCACAGAGAGTACTTTGTTGGGTACTGGCTCTTTGCTACATGTAGTGGTTACTTCACAGACAGTACTTTGTTGGTTACTGGCTCTTTGCTACATGTAGTGGCTACTTCACAGACAGTACTTTGTTGGTTACTGGATCTTTGCTACATGTAGTGGTTACTTCACAGACAGTACTTTGTTGGGTACTGGCTCTTTGCTACATGTAGTTACTTCACAGACAGTACTTTGTTGGTTACTGGCTCTTTGCTACATGTAGTTACTTCACAGACAGTACTTTGTTGGATACTGGCTCTTTGCTACATGTAGTGGTTACTTCACAGACAGTACTTTGTTGGTTACTGGCTCTTTGCTACATGTAGTGGTTACTTCACAGACAGTACTTTGTTGGTTACTGGCTCTTTGCTACATGTAGCATGTACATGTTGCTACACAGAGCAAAGTGAGTGAACTGATGTGATTGTCCTGTATGAGCAATCAAACGTGAGCGGCACAGAGCAAAGTGAGTGAATTGATGTGATTGTCCTGTGTGTGCAATCAAACGTGAGCGGCACACAGCAAAGTGAGTGAATTGATGTGAGTGTCCTGTGTGAGCAATCAACGTGAATGGCACACAGCAAAGTGAGTGAATTGATGTGAGTGTCCTGTGTGAGCGAATACAAGCTTCAGGCCAGTAGCCATGATGTTTATGTCAAGGAAACGTGAACTCCTTCTTTCTGAAAGTGTTCATCTAAAAACATATAATTGATAATAAACAATAAAAGGCTAAATACAAAAGACCTCAAACAAATGCTATTTATTTGAAAAGGGGGAATCTATGGTGAATGTCATCATTTATATGAAGAATTTAAATATTTAAATTTAACTTTATTTAGATTAATACAAAATCAATTACTTTCAACAAATTCCAGAGTGACAAACAACACAACTTTGGTCTAGTTGTGTTAAAATTTATATATTTGTTGTAAATATAAAAAAAACACTAAACCATAAAAATATAAACGATGATAATAAACCCCATTCTCCCATTAACCTCCATTGTAAGATTTATAAATCTGATTAGGTTTAACATTCACATTTTTCAATGTAGAAATAATATATCATAATTTTGAAAAAATAAAATCGTTATTACAACACTTTCATAAAACTGGGACTACTTTCTATCCCCAAGCAACCGGTTATGGTAGTTTATATTTTTAACATCCTATAACACACGTCTAATTTTTACTTCTTTGATTCAGCGAATTCTGACATCTCAATCACCAAACTAGATGTAATCAACCCAAGCAAAATACACACAATAAACACTGCTTGTGAATGATAGAACAGAAGTTTGAAGACAAATACTCCTTTTGCTCAGATCAAGAGTTCCAAGTATCTCCAAACGTGGTTCTTGAAAAAATATCAAATTATTTGATTGCGTCAACTGCTTGGCATTTGACTGCGTCGCTTCGCCTTTCTGTAGGACATTTCCATGCCTGCAACATTTGATATTTTCTTTTCGCTTTGCCTGTGCCGATCACTCATGTAGGACAGTGCCTAAGTTTAGTCTGTAGCTTTTTGTCATGGAGAAACCTATCATATTGTCATCTTATCTTAGAAGGTTGGATGTTAGCAGATCATCCTTAGGATAGCTAGGCTAGGGGTGGAGGGGGTGATGTGATATATGAAATTGTTATGCCTTTACTTCCAAACAAGAATTCAAAAAGCTTTAATTTGTGACTTAAAACATTGAGTTCGAACTACAATAGCCAAAGTTACAGCCATTTCAGCGGAATGCTGTTGCAATGTGGCTGAGTGCATGTGTGCAGACATTTATGTATCAATAGAAAATCCCAGTTATCGGGTTGTCTAAATGCAGAATTTTTAATTAATTCCTGCTTATGAATTGAAAATAAGATACGTCTCAGGACAATAATTTACCAACCATAGCATTGGCACCACTGATTCGGTAGAAATTTTTTCCTTACTATACTGATGCAGCTTTCCCACTGGTAAATTCACTTGCAGGGAATCTTTGTGGTTTATTTTTTTCTTCTGTTGCAGGTATATATGCAGTAGCAGTGAACAGTTTAATAAACAGAGGATTCCTTAAATCATTATTCCTTGAGAAATAAAGACTAAACTCTTAGGGTGACATGAACCGAGGATAAACAGAACAGTGATTATTTAAAGATAATAAAATGGAAAGTAATTTGTGTTTCATATGTGGTATCTGTGGGCCAGACATGAAGTGGCCAGCTGATAAACCATACGAAGAGGCCCTGCACTATTACACAAGTATTAAGAAAAACATTAAAGAGTTCTGTGAGTTGGGTATGTTGCCTATTGGTTTTATGACTACTGGCTCTGAAAGTCCCACTGAGCTACTGAACGGACAAGCAAAGACCCACAACTCTTGTAGTTTGCTGTGGGCTTGACAGAAAATCCCTCAGCATATCACAGGTGGATGGTTCTACAAGAGTTTCAGAAATGTTCTAACAACCATGTGAATTAATTCCGCCATCATGAACAAGGCATAGCATATCAAGAAAGGTTCGAAGAGGAAGTTAACAAGACTGTCAAGAACTTATGAATATTTCTACTCATGAATGTATCGATGAAACGGTTGTAGTGTCAGTCCAGACAGTGGCGAGACTGGGGACGGAGCAGTATACTAAATATGTGCAGGAATTACTAACTAACAGAACTGCATCAATTCACAACCTGATCAAGAAAAAGAGAATACCACTTTTCAAGCATCCACATAAAAAATCCCAATTTTCAACAAAGAAGAGATATGATGACATCAAAAGTGAATACAGCCTTTTCAGCCAACTCTTCATATCGTGTTAAGTGCATCCAACTGATCTTGGAGAGGTTTTTTATTCAAGAGAACCATCCATGGTAAACTTCGACAACCTAATAGTAAATCTGAATTATTGGAGAGTCAAACTTGTAATCCAAAAATAGAGCACTGTACCTCTGTTTGATGTCAAAATCTTTGATGGAGCTGCTATAATTCATGGACTGAATAGGAGCGAAGACTACAGCAAAATGGTGTTTGACCTTGGGTGCTAAGAGAACTTCGTAGCTCTTGTAGAGTGGACATAGTTTGGGATACGTACATATGTGGAAGTTTGAAAGTTCCCAAAGGAGAAAGAGGGGGAAAGGTGTAGGAAGGGAAGTGGCTCCTCAGACAAAGCTGTCTGTTAATTTTGGAGACTTCATACATGACTAATAACAAATAAGAATTATTTTAATTTCTGGCAAATGAAGTGCAAGTCAGTAAATGGCCATCTGAAAAAGAAGTATATATTACATCTGGGAGATGTAATCTCCACCGAGAAAAGTGAAAAAATGTCCAACACTGACCATGAAGAAGATGATACTAGGATGTGTCTGCACCTTCTGAATGCTGTAATAAAAGTGCAAACTCTATCTCGATCAGCATGGTGGACACAGATGTCATAGTTATTCTGTTAGGTATCTTCTCGGATGTGTTGAAAGTAATCCAAACATCCAACTCTGGGTAGTCTTTGGAAAAGAGAAAAATTTCAGGTATTGCCACATTAACTATATTTACCAAGAGCTTGGCGATGACATTTCAAGGGCCCTACACTTCTTTCATGCCCTTACCGGTTTTGACACAACATCACAGTTTAGTGGCAAAGGAGAAAGGTCAGCCTGGAAAACCTGGATATCAAATTCCGCTGCCGTTACAAAGGCTTTCCTTTCATGTGCCAGAGAACCTTTTAAAGCCGTGGACCTTATGACAGACACTTGCACTCAAATAGAACGTTTTGTATGCCTTGTGGATGACCGTACATTTACAGTTTGTTGAGTGAATGAGCTGAGACAAGAACATTTTACACAAGGGAAAAATGTAAAGCTGATGCAGAACCTTCCACCAGCCCAGGGTGCATTGCTTCAACCTGTGTTTCGTAGCATATACCAATCTAGTATCTGGATTACAAGTTTGAATTCCCTGCAAAACATTCCCAGCGCTGAAGGTTTTGGGTGAACGAAATCAGTTGATGGAAATTGGAAACCACGGTGGATGACCCTACTTGAAGCCTCTAAGAGCTACAGAGAACTTCTCAAATGTTCCTGCAAGACGCTATGAACAAAAAGATGCACTTGAAAGAATTCACAACTTCAATGTACAGCATTGTGCCACTGCTGGGGAAATTGTGACGAGGATTAATAAACAATTTATATATATATATATATATATATATATATATATNTATATATATATATGAACCCTAATTAACTCGAGCATAACACCGATATAGAAAAAGGGTTCAAAAAAATACAAGATAATAACCAAGAATTGGCGATAGGAGTGAGTCGTATGAGTAACAAAAAACATTAAAAAAATTTGATACACCAAGTATACCCAGACACGCAGCCCACCCCGATTGCGGGAAGAACCAGACAGTCAGCCCCAAAATAAAGGATCTCTAGGTCAATCTCTTATAATACCAAAATCACCCAAAACACAAATTTTAAAAAAATGGGGAGTCCTAAACCTAAGGGTAATGATTAAATATAAATTAATGAATAAAATTTAATTGTCCATGAGATTGTTTATTAAGATAAATATAAATAAGAATTTAATATAAGAAGAGTCAATTATCAGATAAGTCCTAAACAACAACTTTTTTTTTGTACACTATAAGACAACATCTAATCACAATAAGGAGAGTTTAGCAACCAATATTTATAATTTACAGTAAACAGTCCTCTGAGTAAATCCAAAAAAAAAAGTTCTGACTCCCAAGACCCACACGTAAATAAGCAATATTTACTTCCTACTACTGATTTCAAAAAGTTCTCATCGGCTTTCCTCAACTTGCCATAACTCACAAAAATTGACTTGTGTATGCCATCTAAACCTCAAGCGGATTTTTTCGTTGTTACCCAATACTAATTTAAGTTAGACAGGACAACCATGTCATGAAAACAAATACTACAAAATATTGTACCTGACCTAATGCTAATAAAGAAAAAGCAATAGTCATAATATAAACAACAGTTCAATAGCCAAGCCAAGATTAATATCTGATTTCTGTACACGCAACGCATTACTAGCGCTATCAAAAAATAACGTCTAATTCCCTAACTACCATCTCAGGTTTACCAAAAAGACATGGCAAACTAAACATACCTAACGTTACCAAGGCTCAAGACTTGATAATTGTAAAGATAAACAAATGTTTATGGCTACTCAAAATGTGTAGATAAATAAAATATACCAGTCAAAAACAAATATTATCCTTATACAGTATAAATAACAATCCGAAGCCTTCACTTCTTCCTACAACAACCTAACTCACGCCCTTAAGTGGACATTTTAGATATAAAAAATTATGCTAAATACAAACTAACATTAGCCGAAATTGAATTTTGGAAGAACAATACATAATTATGCCGAAAGAGAATTTGTGCTTACATTATGTCAAAGATGCCTGAAGCCTTACTACCTCAAAAGAGCATGTCCAAGAGTGAACTCCATTTATTATAACCAGTCTTATATACGATTCAGCACAACTCACAGAACGTAGACCGAAGGGAGCACAAGGGAAGGGGGGGGGGTAATGCAAATAAGTTAAACCAGGGGAGGGGATCCACGCGCGACCGAAGCACCGACACTTTTCAGGAACATTTTCTGTTGAAGTTTTGGGACGAGAGTCATCTCTTCTCTTCTTAAGCTCTTTGCTTGAGCACACGCTTCGCCGCAAAGTCCGGCCATTTTAGTTGCTCATGGTTTGTTGTTGAGTTCGGAGTGACCTAGCCGCTCGCTGGTTCCGTGCTCCTAGCATTGGTTAAAAGGGGTAAGTTGATGTTTTGGTTTTTTTGGTAGATCTTCACTTGTAGCTAATTCTACAAAACTACATTCTTCAATAGATCAATCTTGGATGTATGATTAAATCCATTGCAGTCATTCATTGTATAAAATTAAGGATAATTTTTATATACATCACAATTAATACAGCTTATTGTTCTCCCACCTGGCTGACCTTACTGATCACCAGGTTAAAATAAATGTTTGTCGCACAAATCTTCAAATATAGCAAAGTATTGCACTGGCCCAGTTTGGTTTCTGGGGAGAACAATACTGTTAACACCTACAGACAAAAACTGACGCCATGCTCACAAACTAGACCTGCAGCATGGTTAGATGTCAAACATATTGAAACATACATATTATTCAAGTTAAGTAGAGCATGGTTTGTATGATTTTTTGTTTCATATGAAGTTCCAAGCTAAGGTTAGTCTGCTCTCTCTATATTTATACTTCAAAACTGTTATTTTAATGGAGCCGTGTCTTGTTGCTTTTTATTAATATAAGCCATCCCTTGCTGAACCTTACCACTACCACGATATGCTTTGGTTAAACCGTGTGTTCACATCCCATGTAGTATAAAAGAGAAGGAAATTAAAAATTTAGTTTCTCAAGTTGAGAACACTCCTAAGCCCTACCCTACTCCAGGGGTGTAGAATATGTCTGAATGTGCGAATGGGGTTCGGGGGAAATTAAAGTAGTTCTGGGGACATTTTTTGAGGCAGGGAAAAGTCCAACAGTTTTGTTTGACTTTTTAGTTCATTTTGGTTCTGATATGGTAGTTTCATTTGTATGAAATAGAAAGGCTGATGACACTCAACAAGGACACTATCAATATGTACCATAGTGAGGCAGTGTTGGTGTAAGCACAAAGAGTAGGGAAGGGTGAGCGATGTTTTGTTTTAGTTTGAATTCAGTCACCCAGTATATCTCGGCCTAATTACACGGCGATGTGTGCGCAGTTTATTTAAACTTGTGACATGCTTATTGTAATAATTGTGTAGCCATGAAATTGTTGTTTTAGTGGACCTATTAAGGTTGCTACATTGTACAATATATAATTTTTTTATAAAAAATTAGATGGTTTAGTGAAACAAATGTTTATTATGTCTACTTTTAAGAGCAAACAAGATGTAAACTGTGCTTATTGTTAATGGCGTGGCAGATGTGATAAACTCGGATATCACATATCTAATAAACATACCCAAGAAAAATCTAGAACTAAGGATCAAGGGAGTATTGCAAGTTTTGTAAAATGTAAATTATGTGATCAGGAAAAACTCAATAGTCGTAAATAGCGATAGTATTTCCCCTATGGTGGTTGATAATGATAGACCTTGCAGTATTGGCGAGTCTACGAAAAAATTAAAAATCTATTAAAATCAACAATTAAACCAGGGCTTCCCGGAATTACACTCCATTGCCTCTTACTCTCAAGATGTAAAATTAAATTATTTTGTTACCAGTAAGCCTACTTGTATCAATGAACAATTGATAACAAGGAAATGGAAAGGTTGCCATTTCTGGGAGACAACTTAATAATAATATAAGGTAGGCACTATAAAATAACTATGATTAAAAATATATTTAAATTTGAATATTCCAAACTATGTGGTAGGTAATAATCCTCATTCCCTTCAGCCTCTATAAAATATTCAATGTTTTATTTTGAATGCTTTGGTTTTTGGTGAATTTTTTTTATGAAAATGTTATGTTCTGGGGAAATATTGGATCTCTGAACATATTCTGCAGTCCTGCCCTACTCAGCTGTTATAATTTAATTGCATCGTTATTACCAGTAGCAGGGGGCTAAGAGGAGGGGGGAGGGCACTGGCTCTTCCCCTCTAATATGAAGATGAAAGACAGGCTGGCATCAAAATAAATTTTGAAAAATACAAGCTGAATTCAACTTATGTTCTAAGTTTGGCCAAGACAATTTTAGTTATTTCAAAGCTACAAATAGGTGTGTGTGTGTGTGTGTGTGTGTGTCTATGTATGTGTGTGTGTGTGTGTGTGAGAGAGAGAGAGAGAGAGAGATTATAACTGCTTTCCAAGTTCTTTAGTTTGACAAACAGCCAATCACCTGTCTCAATTCTTACATCAATTCAAAATAAATGTGATAAAATAATATGACTCCAAACACCAACTGTTGAGAATTATAATAGTTTTTTCATGTGTGGGAGAAAGAAACACATCAACTCTAATTAAGATTAAAAATCAACTCCAAGTACAGCTTCTAGAGCAGGGGTGGCGAACCTGTGGCCTCTTGAAATGCTCGATGCAACCTTCTCGCATAGTTGATTAATTATGTATCTTTATCGTTTTAAAGCATACATTCTCAACCAACATGCAATTTAATCAATTAAAAAAAAGAAATCACCTTTTAAAACCTAGATCAATGAAAAAAAAATATCTATGGATGGTTGGCACACTATTGTATTTTGGCAAGATTGAAGAGAGTGGCCTTGTGAGGAATCTGTAACAGGCAGCCTTCCAATGCCAAAAGGCTCGTCACTCCTGTCATAGAGTAAAGTGAGATGCTTTTTCTTCTTCTTCTTCTTGGACATTCATTCTAAATTCAGTAGTGGCAGCCGAAGAAGGTAGTTGCCATTTAAATGCTACACAATTAGAGATGAAAATTTTGAGTTTGAAAATTCTCCAAAGGGATGGCTTGCGATTGAGGGGTTGAATTGTAGAGACAACCTATTACAGCTATAATGTTGCCTTTTAGAACATTGTTTGGTTACAACATTGTTAATAATCTGTGACTTTTTTTTTTACATAACGTCCACTATTGGGTACAACGTTTTTCAGCTGAACATGCGTCAAGTGTCAACCGCCTGGTTCCCGTTTGTGTGGGCCTAATAGGCCTATGAGCCATGCAGGTCACGTCAGATTTTTCTCCTCCAAGCCCTACCCCCTACCGCCCCCTCTACCCCCACCTTTCACACAAGCCGTCCAATAATAATAAAGGGGAATTTTTATGTGAAAAAAATATATTTTGTTTGTTTCAGTATTTTAAATTTGGAATATTTTACTTGAAAATTGAGACTTTTTGCACAGGATTTAGAGACTTTCAGCATTAATGATTTGGCAACACTTAAGATGTTCAAGCATACAAATTTGTGTTTAACTTTTGGGTCTTTTGTTTATCTTTCTTTTGTATTTTTTATATTAATACACTTTAAGTTCGCATGTGACTTGTGTTTACTATTCTTTGTTTTTATATTTAATATATTTTTAGTTCACGCTCAACTTATGTTTATTTGTTTTGTTTTTTATTTTAGTTAAGGGTGGTTTTTATCTGTTTGCAATGGCGTCTGAACATCCAAGTAATTTATCTAACACTTTAATTGCAAAGAAAAACAGACGATCAATTAGTTTGGCTGTTAAAATGGATGTAATGCAGCGACTCGAACCCGGTCAGCGCGTTGTAGACAGATTTGGGCCTACCTGCAACTACTATTCGCACTATAGGGGGAAATGCTGTAAAAATTAAGAGCAGCATGGAAAACTTTTCAGGGCTCAGTGTGACAAAGGTCAGGTGTACAAGAAATGAACACATTGAAAGGATGGAGAAAATGCTTTCATTGTGGATTGAATTTCAAAACCAACGTAGTACCCCAGTTACTTTAGCCATTGTTCAAAGTAAAGCTAAATCTTTATATCATGACATGTTAAAGCCTAAAGACGGCGAAGGCTCTAAAGAAGAATCTTTCAGTGCCAGCCAAGGGTGGTTTCATAATATTAAAGTTACTGATGAAGCTGAAAGTTCTGACAACATTTTGGCGGAAGTCTTTGTTGTCGAACTTCAAAATATCATTGAAGACAGCAGATACTCACCAAATAAAGTTTTTAATGTTGATGAGACCGGACTGTTTTGGAAACATATTGCCTGCCAGAACTTACATTTCACAGGAAGAAAAGACAGCACCCGGTTTTAAAGCTGCAAAAGATCATGTCGCACTGTTGCTAGTAGGGAATGCATCTGGTGACTAATAGATGAAGCCACTCCTGATTGCCAGATCAGAGAATCCACGAGCTTTGAAAGGAAAGATGGAGCACCTTCCCGTTATTTACAAAGCCAATAAAAAGGTGTGGATAACTGGTGCCATGTTCTGTGAGTGGTTGAAAGTCTACGCAATACCTGCGTGGAAGAGGTACTGTGCGAAAGAGAATTTAGATTTCAGAATTCTTTTCATATATAATTCTCTCTCACATCCTCATGACCTTCCTGACTTAGACGAGCATGTGAAGATTGTTTTCCTCCCTCCCAATACGACGGCTCTAATCCAACCAATGAACCAAGGTGTAATTGCCACTTTCAAGCGGTACTACTTGCGGCGTACGTTTGAGCAACTTGTCGCAGCTACAGATGGTGAAGACAAGACTAGCATCAAGTAGTACTGGTGGAGCTACGATCTCTTTAACGCCATCAACAATATAGCCATGGCTTGGCAAGAGGTTTCCCATACATGCCTTAACGCGGTGTGGCGAAATTTATGGCCTGAATGCGTCACAGATTTTAAAGGATTTGAAGGAATTGTGCCAATTGCAAACACAAACCTCCTCAACATTGCTCGTGAAGCAGGCTTCCAGAATCTGGAAATGGAGGACATAAAAGAGGTGGTGGATGCCGAGATTGAGGAACTCAGTAACGAGGAACTACAAGAGCTGGCCCAACATCCAAGCCTTGAATCTGACAGCGAAGAGGACAAGCGTTCATGCACATTTACTACGAAGAGCATGGCTACTGCATTTCACCGCATTCAAGAAGGACTTCAGATGTTGGCCGCATGAAGACCCTGATGTAAGAACGCAGCGCGAGAGTGCACAGGACTGTCATGGAGGGTCTTACATGTTACCAGGAAATTTATAAAGAAAAGAAACGTGCCGCTAAGCAACCAACTATCCGCACATTCTTTCAACCAGTGGACACCATGGTGACACATGAGGGGGAGAAAATCATGAGTGGGGAGCCAGTCCCATCCACGTCCCGAAATTAAATGTATTCCTGTCCTGAGCTGGTTCCTCAATATGACACTACTTATATTTGTAATTATTTTGGGGGGCCTTGCAACCTAACTCCTACACTTAACATTGATTCTTATGGGAAAACATAACTTTTATAAAGTTGCGTTTCTCATGAACATAACACAATATTATAAGAGAATTTACTCTATTTATACATTAAATAGTGTGTTAAGGTATGAGTGGGTTGGTATAAATGGTGGACAATATACAAAGCACACCTGGGGCAGGGAAGGGGGGGATTTACAAATGTTGTTAGCAAATACTTGGGCCAACGTTAAATTATTTTAATTTATTGATATTCTTCAATCTAAAGAATATGATATCTAGATGCGGCTATAACCGTAACTAACAGAATTAATAGATTGCTATATTACTACCTACTTACTCTCTGGCATTAGGGTCTTGATCTGGTTCTATCCACAGTGAGAGCTCAACACTGGAGTACCACCCCTTATTGGCTTTAGCTACTCTTCGTATCTAAAAAAGGCTGTGGCCTTTATTCACAACCTGAGGACGTGTTGTGGCATGGAGGATAAGGACCCATGAAACAGACTACTATTTCTACTATTAATAATAATAAAAATAATTATTATAATGGAAATTTGTCTATTCTCACATTCTATTTACAACAGCTTAAAAAAAATTGAAACTTTCCGAAAACAAAATTATCTGTCTCATCTTTATATACACTACACCTTATAATTATGTTTTTTATTTGTGTGAAAATTAAAGTATTCCAGAATGTCTATAGTCTTGCACCTTATATAAATCAAAAACTTTTCAAGGTGGACTCCACTAAATCTTAGGAACCACCCTAAAAAGGGCTTTAGTCTAAGTTGCTCAGCAGGTACCTCGTTGGGATAGCCTGCCCAGCTTTCCTCGAAGGTACTAGCTACCAACCGTTTAGTGTGTGACAAGTCGGGGAGAAGGGGGGGGGGGGCTTCCGCTCAGGAAAAATGTTTGGATGTACTCTACAAGGATTTGTTGATGGTAAACATCCCATGGGGGTGGAGTAGCAAGTACCTTGTCCTGTCCAGGCAAGGGCAGCCACCGCGAGGATGAGAATTGTTCTCAAACCCGTGAGCTTTCAACCTCAACCCACTGCTACCTCCTGTGTGACATAACTCTTTCCCCATCTATGTCAAATCATAAATAATCTTGTTACAGTGTTGCTTTGTTGAACCCGACACCTTACTTAAGGGGTTCAAATACATATAAAAAAAAACTATCAGTCAACAGCAGAAAGAGAGAGCAGAGAGAGGGAGAGAAATCAGAAAAATGGGCTAATCATAAGTTATACCCGGCACATGCAATTAAGACCAATTGCGGGACAAGTCCCTAGGGGCAACTTGTAGACAAATGTAATAATAATACCTCTGCTTCGACTACCACACAACAATTTAGCTTGCATTTTGAACCTAAGGATGAAAGAGTGAAAATAGTAACCAAAAACTAAGTTCAAAGATAGTTTATTAGATATTCAGATGATATGAACAACGATTAAATCAAATAATTAATCCAACCAAAGGGTTACAACATTTTGTAATTTTAATACCTTGGCCTTGTATTAAGAGTGCCTAAAAAAGTACATGCGATTACCATCACTAATTATGTCAACAAAATTAGCAATCAGGCAAAGGAGACATATAAGATTGCTCAATTAAACCTCTGGCTAGCGCTGATGGCGCCCGATTCATTAAGTTCATACATAAACATTGGACGTGAAACATTAATAGCTTTACTTTATTATTAGTTTCAAAAGAAAAACATAAAAGTTCAACATAATAGAGATTGGCCTTAATACCACCAATGGCTTAACCAATTAAATTATGAGAAATTAAATTTCACATTTACGGCCAATAGCCTGAGTTTACTATTACTGCAAGTTTTAAGATCAACAAGGAATATCGTTAGTGATAACATTACTGGATATATGTTCACAACGTTTAAGTCCATTACACGTGAAATAAATATTTATCACTTACAATATATAATTATAAATTACAATTTGAGATATGTCCATATCAGTTCAAGTTCAAAGTTTAACTGCATTTATATTTGAGAAAATTACTAAGTCCATTTAAATATCATATTGAACAATGTCATAATATATTGTTTATTTAGTTAGGGTTCAAAGTTTAAGTCCATACCGCTGAAAAAGAATTTAAATAAAAGAATAAGGCCGAAAAAGAATTTTGCTTACATTATTAATTTTTGAAGCTTTCGCTTGCTCAAGCGAATACCAAAGCCAGTTCAAGAGTGGCACGTCACTCGCACGATCACTCTTTTATACGGTTAAGATACAGTTCACAGAAGACGGGATGATAGGCTGATGAGAAGGGGGGGG
>CABFWO010005353.1:13978-49229 GCA_902155825.1 Timema genevievae
GGGGGGGGTCCACAAGCTTCTGGACTGGAATGGAAACGACACAAGGCACTGGCGAAGAGTTTATTCTTTCCAACCGAAGATCTTTGGTTTGGGGGATTGTTCTCTGGGAGTTGAATAGGCGCGGTCTTAGTCTATGATGATCAGTCGTCTTGTTGAAGTGTGTGTATTTTGGTGGGCCAGTCGAGTGTAACGTTAGGCCAGCAGCAGGCGGTGATCGTATAATAGGGTAAGTCCATTGTTATCGACTTGGTTGTGGTTAGCTTGTAGCAAGTGCTACATTGTTAATAATAATCATATTTTCATATTTCAGTGATATGGTAGGTAGTTGTTCATATCCTAATATTAATATTATTCTTTGTTTAGCAACCAGCTCCGAAGAGCACTGGGCGTGCAGCTCAGCGTGTGGGTGTGCGAGAGGGAGCACCAGGAGATGCAGGATTGGCTGCACATATGAGAGATCTTCGAGTGGGTTAGTTCAAATCCTATCTAGTTCATTAAGTGTTATTTTTCTGTTTTTATAATACTTTGTTAGGTATTGCTTGGTTTCCAGCTCTGAAAATTACATTATTTAATTAATCTTTTAGTGATAATTAAAATGATAGAATATTAGGAAAATGGTAGAACACAAATAAAAGTAACAACACTAACACATATTTACACACACTTCAATATTTCGATGCTATTGTAGCATCTTCCTCAGGAAGTAGAAAGATAGCATTGAAATATTGAAGTGTGTGTAAATATGTGTCAGTGTTGTTATTATTTGTGCTCTATCATTTTATTTATCACTAAAGGTTTTTGCTCAATGCACTTTTTTCATACATAAAACTATTTAATTAATTTAATTATCTTCTAGCAATATTCTTTTTTTTCCCCTGAAGTTTTAAGATTAAAATATTAACTTGGAAAACATTTTTATCATTTACCTTGTTTTATTTATTTTTATATACTTAAGGGGAATCAAGCATCAGATTTTTTTTAAAGAAAACCTCATCTTATTTATCAACAAAACTGATTATAATTGTGTTTTGATTTTTAAAAGAATATACTTTTTTACTGGTTATTTCCTTTAAAAACTGTTTAATTGATTAAGTTAAATGTAGCAAATTTTGCAAAACAATTAACTGCAAGTGTTTGATTTTTATATTTGACTTAAAACTTGCTCTAGATGAATGTGTAAATATTTCAACACATTCCACTGAATTCTTTCTAAACTATTAAATATTTACTACTTCTTTACATACAAATTTCATTTATAAGTAGCATTTTGTTTTTATTTATTTAATTTTTATCTAACTGTGGGTGACCTGGTGGTCTAGGGGTAAGGTGTCAGACTTCTGTGCTGAGGGTCCGGGGTTCAATCCTCGGTCCCGGCACAGAATTATCTGATTACCAAACCCTTCCTTCACCTCTGACAAGACGTGTATTAATCACAACTTAACCCGAACGGGTAGTAAGACGTGGTGCTAATAATAATTTATCTAACTGTGCTCAAGTCTTAAAAGTATTTTAAATTAATGTTGGATTAGTTCTGAACTGTTATATGTATAAGCCAAAAAAGGTAAGTACTTTTGCTATTTCATTTGCTTTTTTGACAAGGCCTAGCACTACTACAGCGTAGGTACCTTAAACTGATATTATTCCAAGTGAGTTGCTAGTTGAACATTTTGTCCAGTCAATTAAAACATATTTTATAGGTGGTTTTTTGGGGGGGGTGGATAAAATTATAACCACCTTGGTTTGTCTGTGCTTGTGTGTGTGCGATGCCCAGCCAAATCTACAGCACACAGAGATTTGAAACTCTTAACATAAGTGGATAGGAGGGGGTCCAAATGCACCTCGAAGCTGGATTTAAAATTTTTAATTAGGCTATTTTTAACAAATTTTTGAAGAAAATATTGTTAATCTGGTTTAGAATTAAATTTCAGAGATAACCATTTTTGTGGGGGGGGATTTATATAATTCTTACACCACATTGGGTCACAGGCAACACCGTGCAGGATTGCTAGTATAAAATAAGGAGGAGGGAATAAAAATAAACAAGAAGATATAACCTTATTATCAATTATTATTACTTCTTACCAAATAAACATGAACATTATTAAAAATACAGTAAAACCTTGGATTGCGAGCATAATTCGTTTCGTAAACGTGTTCGTAATACAAAGCACTCGTATATCAAAACGAATTTCCCCCATAAGAAATAATGGAAACTCAGATGATTCGTCCCACAACCCAAAAATATTTAGTCTAAAAATGATTAATATCTTTTTTATTTTCGTTATTTAAATGTAACTCTACTGTAATCAAATTTATTTATTAAATTTAATGGTGGCTGGTGTGAGGTAGACGAGAGAGAGGAGAGGAGAAGGTGGGTTATTGTTTAGGAAGACTTTCACTGTCACTAACGGAATCACCGCTATCTGTTGGCTCACTGGAATATATTTATTTTTGTGCGACGTTAACAAAGAACCTATCCAATGACACTGCTCGGAAGACAAAACGTAACCATAGTACTACTCGTATAGCAAGATATCGCTCGTTTATCAAGTTAAAATTTATTGAAAATTTTTGCTCGTCTTACAAAACACTCGCAGACCAAGTTACTCGCAATCCAAGGTTTTACTGTAATCAATATAGTTTCTATAATTTAGGTTATAAGGCAAAAATAAATATTTTAATTAAGTTGACTAATAATATTCTATACCTCAAATAATAAAAGTGATATTAAAACCAATTTTGGGTATTTTTTGGACGTTATGAGTATTTGCAATATTTTGAGAGTACATTTACTTAAATTTTTCTTTTAAGAATGTTTGTTGGGGGCTATGTCCAAAATTTTGATCCTAATATGGCCTTAAAATCTATCTTTGGATTTGGCTTTGGCTTTTTAATCTTATTGCAACAATATGTATTAAAAGTTTGTCTGCTGTGCATGAGTTAGGATTAGCCACTTAGTGTTTATGTTCATTAAATGTTTTAAACTTTTAGGTGCAGGGGACAATGGAAATGGGAATGGTGCCGCAGGGCAGGGTCGAGGAACTATGCGGGGCAGAAGAACTATTCAATTCGACAACATACGTACCAGACCAGAACATGTTAACTCAAAACTTGGTGAGTCTTTCTTTTCAATTTAGAATGTTGGTTAACTGAGTCGAATCGAATCTCATGCTTAAATTGAATCAGAATCAAATCAAAGCTTATGCTTAAAAAAATGGGATCAAACATTTTATTTTTTAGATAAGTTTAAATCTTTTATCTTAGGTCGATTATATTAGTGGTGTAAATCAAAGATGTGTTTAGTATTTTATTAGCTAAGTTTTTGAAATAATTTAGGTTAGACTAAAATAATGTAATGAATGGCCTTAACCTCAAAACATAAAACGTCAAATAAAGATCACACCACTTTATAGCATAAAGGTTGATTAATATTTACAAAAATCTAGTCCTTTTAAAATACAATTAAATAAGACATTGTAGAAACAGTTTACACAGTGTCATATTATATAATTTTAAAATATAATATATTCACTGTCACAAAAAAACTGTCTCCTCGTGATTCCTCTACAACTTGGCACTCAGCTGAATTTCTCTTTTTTTTCTACCATACAACTGGTTTCCAATCTGATAATATTAATTTATTAAGCAACTATGCATTATAAATTGTAATTTTGAATTAAGCCCATCATATACAAATCTAGGATTTATTTAGACTTGTAATTTTGAATCGTATGTGAAACTCCATTATTATAACAGGGATTTCCTAATCAAATCTGAATCTTTGTAAGATAAGGAGCTGGTTTTGAAGTTTTGAAATTTCACGATATTACTTCCGACACTTAAATGGTTTTTTGAAGCTTCGTTTTGAGCTAGATTATTCCCAGGTCTTCCAAGTGGGCCCATCCAGGAAAACATATTCTGATTTCAATTACTGCACAGCTGAACATTTCAAAAATTATTGGTAGATAATTCTTTGCTTTAATGTAAAATAATTGATGAAATTGCAACAAAATTTATGAAAAAATGGTGAAATTGTCATTGTTTTCCTTTGACAAAATGTAAATATTTGTTTTGTCACTAACATGTGATTCTCAATGGCCAGTGAATATTAAAAACTTATTCATTACTTGAAAGGGTTTCCCTAAATCAGCTTTATACATACTTAAAGTGGGAAAAGTTTTAGGAACTTTAAAATAGTCGCTAGAATTTATAAAGATCGTACTGATAAATTGTGATTGGGCTAGCTAAGATGTGAATTGGACCAAAGTTTTTTTTTAAACTAAATTGGTGTTAAAAAACCTCGTTATTTGAAATTATTTTTACAAACAAGTCTTTGTTCTTTACAAGTATTAAATGGAAACCGAATTTTATGGTTTTGAGAACATGTATAAGTTGGTTTAAAAACTTATCAGAAATAAAAATAATTTTTTAGTAATTTAACAAAAAATTGGCTCCAAGTATAGTTCAGAAAGGAGATAGAATGGTTCAATAATAATTTCTCGACATTGTTTTATATTATACATGTTTGTGTGCAGGTACTTCTGGTCAGTCAGTGAAACTTTCTGCCAATTATTTTGAGGTTCTTCACCATACTGACTGGTGCCTCTACCAATACCGAGTGGACTTTGCACCAGAAGAAGACCGTACCGGTCTTAGAAAGGCAATGTTAAGAGATCACAAAAAAGTTATTGGTGGCTATATTTTTGATGGGACGATGATGTTTACCAGCCACAGGCTCAACCCAGACGTAAGTAGCATGTTCTTCTAACTAGTCCTCACTCTCATTTAGTAGAAATAGCTCTCTCCACTTTGACATTTTAACTCAGTTTGTAGCGTGTCTGCATATTGAGCTAAGGGCCCAGGTTCAATTCCTGGGTGAAATGTCTGTTTTCCTTCACACAGTGATGAATTAACAGCCGAGAACTGTGTATTGTCTTCTAGATTTAAATGGTTTATAAATCTTGTGCTGATATATCAGTTGGTTCAGTAAGTGTATTACAATAAATAAATAAAAAACACTTTGCTCTGCACGACTTTTTAGGAGGATTTAAGCAATTGGAAATATAGAGTAAGCTTACTAGGTTTGTTTGTTTTAAAATTATTATCTTTGTATATTTATGTTTTATTAACCCTTAAGACTTGCATTTTATGTTCAAGAGTAATGCTAAAAAAGTACCATTTTCAATCATCTTGTCCTCAAATATCACAACTTTATATATATTTTAATGCTATTTTTACAACAAAAATATATTATTATTAGCACCGTGTCTTACTACCTGTTCGGGTTGTACGCACTTACGCTAATGTGTAATGGTAGAGTGATTGTGAGATGAAATGGAGGACCTACAGTTTGACGTGGAATTCGAACCACGGTGGAGGCCTGGCATTCCTCACATTCACAAGTTGTGATTAATATATGTCTTGTTAGAGGTGAAGGAAGGGTTTGGCAATCAGATAAATCTGTGCGGGGATCGAGGTTTGAACCCCGGACCCTCAGCACAGAAGTCTGACACCTTACCCCTAGACCACCAGGTCACCCTAACAAAAATATACATTAATTCATTAATTATTATTAGATGGATAGGCCTACTATTTCTTAACAATAAATCGACCCTCTTTGATACTTGATAAATATTTTTTTTATTTTCCTTTAATGGCAGAGCAGGTAATTTTGTTTGTTGCTAATTATTTATTACAGATTGAATTGAAAACTTTAAACTTATTACAATACAAAGTATTATTGAAATTTTACCACTCAACCATGCTTGATCCAATTTTACAACATTTTTGTATTTGTGCTTGAAGCCAATGGAGTTGTTCTCCACACGCCAGAGCGATGAAGCACAGATACGAATCACAATCAAACTTGTGGGAGACTTGAGCCAAGGAGATTCTCACTATCTACAGTTTTTTAACATCATCATGCGTAAATGCCTCGGTCATTTGAAATTGCAATTAGTGGGACGCAATTTCTTTGATGCTCGTGCAAAGGTATTGACATAATCATCGGTTGTTTTCAACAATAATAAATTATTCCAAATCTACATTTGTGAACTATTATTAATTTATGTTTGTTTGTTTAAATTTAAGGTTGATATTCGAGAGTTCAAACTTGAGCTTTGGCCAGGTTACATAACCTCAATTCGCCAGCATGAGATGAAGATAATGATGTGTGCAGAGATAACCCACAAAGTTATGAGACAAGACAATGTGTTGGACCTGCTGTCGGAGTGCCATCGCCAGAGTAGTAATGATCCTCGCGTGAGTCTCCCTTGATACAAACTGACTCCACAACTTTTCATTTTACCTATAAATACTTCTCTAATTCAGATTTTAAAAAACATAAGCAAAATATTATTCTGAAAATGTAAAAATGACACCTGGACACGGGAATTGAACCCAGGACCTTTGGCTTAGTACGCCAACGCTCTAACCACTGAGCTATCCAGGAATCGTCCCGTGCCCAGGGTCATTCTTCACTCATATTTTAAGGCAGTTTCTATGATAGACGTGCGTAAATCGTCGGCTACAAATGTGTGATTTTATTAATATCACGAGCTATCAGATAACACAGCTACCTTACACTCGGTAGTTGCTTATTGCTGCCATTTGCATAATTATTATAACTGTAGGGGATTGCATATTTAAAAATCAAATAGCCAACGCTATTATATTTGTTTTAGTGAGGATTTACTTGTATCTAGATATCATATTCTTTACATTGAAAAATGACACCTGGACATGGGACGATTCCTGGATATCTCATGGGTTAGAGCATTGGCGTACTAAGCCAAAGATCCCAGGTTCAATTCCCATATCCAGGTGTCATTTTTCAATTTTCAGAATATATCTAGATGCGAGTAAATCCTCACTAAAATATATATAACTCACTTATTGAGTCTTAAATAAGCAAACTAGGTCTCAACCTAGGTTTTATTCTATCGGAACTCATCAGGTGGGAGTGTTAAATGTACAAAGCAATTCTTAAAAGAGGAAACCAAAAGGCACAAAGACATTAGAAAGGAAATTTGTAAAGATTGCTAAGGAAATTAAATAGTCGTGTAAAAGGAATAAAATAAATGACAAACACAGAAAAAGAACTGATAGTCTGTTATTTGACAACGGGTCACAAGCAGTGATAAAGTAGTGATGATAAACAGAGCCCCAACCTGTGTTTGGGACAATTTAGTTTTTTTTAAATTCAGCATCGCATCTTACTACCCATTTCGGCAACACGCTTAAGTACTAATTACGCTAATGGATTAGGAATGGGGAAGGTTGAATATAGAGAAAGTGAACATGCATTTTCATGTAGGGGGAGAGGAAAACTATTTAGGTCAGTTTAATAAAATGCTTCCATCTTCCTCTATACTTTCATCATTGTTCCTCCTTTAAGTACTCGCATACTCACTTGCACACTTTCTGTTATCTGCTTCTTCCATCCTTTTCTGTTGGCCTCCCTCACGGTCTTATTCTTGCATATTTCATTGCCATCATCCTCTTTTCCATCCTCATTAAATACCAGTACCATCTCGGTCTTAATCCATGTTGGTTGTTCTATTTGCTGTAGCCGGAGTGTTCACACTTGAACAGAACATGTTTGTTAAAGTAAAGGAGCTTATAATAATCACTACTATTATTAATTCAACACACACAAAGAAATACTCTCGCCAAAGATCAAAACACTTGTGCGACTCCACTACTTTCCTGCCAACGATTGAACATTCTGTGAAATGTTCAGAGTTTTCCAAACTAGAACAGGACCGAGCACGAACATCCTTTGATGCAACAGGCAAAGACCAACAACTGGTGGATTGGGGCCGAACAGAAGAACAAACAAATTTCGTTACAATGTTCTGTTTGGAAAACCGTCCACAATTGTTGTGAACATGTTTGTTTTCTGCTAGCTATGCTTTATGTGTGACAAAGTATGCTCTGTACAACACTTCCTTATACTTAAAGGGTACTTCTCCATAGCAGGTCTCCTACACACCTATAGAACAACGCTCCCTGATACCCTGTTTTTATTAAATCCTCTCTTCTCCCACCCTACGACCCAATCATGTTTCCAAGTTATTTTACATTTTGTACTTCTCTCAGCTCTTCTCCATCCAACCTTATAGCTAGGACTTATCCTCTCCTTTTTCATCAACCTCAATTCACACTTTGCCATGTTAAATTTCATTCGACTCTCTTTCTTATCACTTCATTCCATTCTTGTAGTTGTTCCTGTACTTCCTCTTCCTTTTCCCCCTTACCATCAAGTCATCAGCAAACATCGTGGCTTTCATTCTGTCCTGCCACTTTGTCTATTACCATTACAAATAATGAGTGAGAGAGCACTCCCCTGCTTCGTCCTCTCACTCTGTATTAACACAACTCCTCTTTCTGCTTCAGTCTTCTCCACATCCATAAATACCATTAAGTCCTTCTCAAATTTGTACATTCTTTCCATCAACTGTCGTACAGCGAAGATCTAAAATATTGTAGACCTCTGTTCCTCTCTCCAACCTCCTTACATTTTCGTTTTCTCTTTTCCAGTATTTTATTGTATATATTTGTATAGAGGCACATCAGCATTATTCCTCTATAATTCCTACACCTTTTCCTCTCATCTTTATTGAAAATTGTTATGATAATTGTGTTCTTCCATGTATTAAATAAATGACTATTTATAAAATAATTCACCTCTTTTGATGTACATTGTGTTTGATCATGACCTCTCTAAGTACTAGTCTAATATTTGTTGTGTTATGTTGGCAGAACACCTTTGTGAAGGCGATAGTTGGCAGTGTTGTGCTCACAGACTACAACAATAGGACCTATCGCATTGATGATGTGGATTGGGACGTCACCCCAGCCTCTACATTTCCTCTCAAGGAAGGAGCAACAATCTCATACAAAGACTACTACAGTCAGGCAAGTTTTGAACCAAACTAATTGAATAAATGAAATACTCTCCAAGTTTGATTATTATAGAAAATTAATATATTTAAGATGGCCCAAATGGAGGACATCCTTATCTTCTTTTAACAATTTTTCTGGGTCAACAAAACAAAAAACATAACAATCTACAAACTTAAAAAAAAAATTCCTGTCTAGTAGAAAACTATAGGCCATTCCACTCTCAAATTGGAGTACAGGCTCTTAACGACTATTACCATCTCTTTCCAACCCATTGGTTTCTCTGTTAGCGCTGTCCTTTTTCAACCAAGTGGAGTTGCCATTTGTATCTTAAATTTGAACGTCGCTATTTCTATGAAATAAGCATGGTATACTAAAGAACATTCACTTATGCATCTTGTGAAATCAATTTAGGTGTTTTTAAATCACTATTTTTTTTTTCAAAATATTAAAATATGCATTGTGTCAAAGTTTCGTGAGGTTCCAAATATATCACGTCATAAGTCTCGTTCCAATTGTGTGGAAAAGCCATTAATTTTATGGTGACTGTTATAATAGTTATGAACAACGTCTGAAAGGAATATCTCTTACACAAAGGAATATCTCTTACACAATGTTAAAAAAAATTAAAACGTATTATACCCTCTGAAATATTTAAAGTAAAACATGAAAAAGTTCTCTTGTTAGAAACTTTTTTCTTATATTTTGCATAGGTACATTCTGTTTAAGAAATGATAAGAAAAGCTCAAATATATTTTTGAAAAACACTATGGGCCAATAGCGCCCCCTATTTATGTGTGGTAGCGTTTTGAAGTTGAAGAGGGTGTAGTTCACTCTACGCTCTGTCTGGTCTTGAAGAGTGGAGTAATGTTATACAGTTGTAGCGTTGAGAACTGAAGCGTCAGTTCATCCCATCCACATCATAATTGATAATATTGGTTTCACAAAATACAAGGTTCAGTCACTTAAACATTCACTATACTCATCTTAGTTTATAATTATAGTTTAATAAACAAGGGTTTATTGTACTTACCGAGACAATGTTAAAAATTAGAGAATACATTTTATATGCAACTCCAAATTTTATCATACTATGCTTTTGAATTAAGAAATAGCTACCCAGAGAGGTGGGTGGCTGAGCAGTCTCAGATTTTACACTTAAATTTACACTCTGCCACTGTTTGCAATCAGGCCCTGTTTCGAATCTTGGTCGAATTTACTGGCATTAGTTAAACACTTTAGCACAGTTGGTAGCGTGTGAGCCAACTGAGATAGGGGTCTGAGCGGGGCCTACGAGAGCTAACGGGCCTGCATGCTCTACCCCCACCACTGAGGTGACGTCATGGTAGCGGTCCTTCCGGCCACTTGGATTTCATAGCATTGAGTGCATTCTGCTGCGTTGTTTGGACGTGCTAAACATTATATTACATAATAGTTCTGTGTTTTGTTAGATTGTTAGGGACTGTTTATAATGTGACTATTTTTGTATGCTTTTGTATTAGTATAGATTATTAAATTTTACTTTTACGGTATAATATTATACAACCGCGTTACAAGAGTCATGCCTTATAGATGTTGTGTGCCCGGATTTCAATAAAATTATGACTCTAAGAATAGTGATGTCTTAAAATCTGTGTTCAAGTTTCCTACAGACGTATTTTTGAAAGATAGATGGACTCGTGCCATTCATAGAGATAAGTTGGTCCCCATAAAACGTCTGTGGTTTGTGAATAACATTTTACTGATTGTAAAATAATTAAAGAAGATAAAGTAACATGACCAGACGGAACAGTATTAATAGATTAATTAATAGATGGGTCATTTTCTACAGTATCCAAAAACCAGCCAGCATATTTATCAAATTTTTTCCAAAAAAGAGAAAAACGCCAGTAGAAAAACAAAGGGAATATGAAACTATTAAAAAAAAAGAAGAACTTGCTTCCAAAATTAAAAATAATAATTTCTTTGATTTCAAATCAAATTTTCAAAGCACTACAAGCAAGAGTTAGGCTATACAATCATTAATGATGAAAATAAAATTGCCTTTGTTAAAATAAATATCTCATAAAGTTCACCTTCAATTTTTCTATGTGTAAGTGTAAATCGAAGTTTAGCTAGTACGATTGATTTTAAAGGTGTAGACATTACTAGAAATATTTTTAGAGTGTTAGGCATTCAACATGAACAGTATTGTAACTTGTGGTCAACATTTAGGACCATTCTTGAAACAGAAAACAAAGTGGCGATGAAAAGGGTGGAGAGTTTTAGTTAACAACGTTAAAGTTCAACTGTTAGTGCAAGTGTTAAAACTATTCAAATATCAAGCATACTTATACGAAGAAATGTTTTTGGCCAAAAAATCACAAAAAGGTTTTTATACGAACTCGAAATGCAATTGGGAAGATAATTTTGTGGGTTGACCACTAAAAACTGCACCTTATCTAGTTTTAGTTAAAAAAAAAAGTACCTAATTGAAATATTCTGTAATATATTAATAATTATACAAAAATTCTGAAAGACAGACTACAATATAAGAAAAGAGAAAAACGTAAATTAAAGAAGCTTTCCTGTTAACAAACTCAAGTAAATTTGTGTGTATCTCAAGCTTTGTAAAACATGTAGCAAGTATTATGTTGATGCTCAGTCATGTTTTTAGTTCTTTTAATACATTTGACATTTGAAAACATGCTAACTATATTTCACAACAAATTAATAGCAAGTATTATAATCTAGCTTAGAATTTAAATATCAGAGTTATGTAAATTACATATATCGTTCGTCAATAATTTGTACTTAACATTAATAACTTTACTAGCACACAATTGATTCAAGTAATTAGATTCAAATAATATATTTGGCGTAAGGAATTAATAGGGGAGTAATGATTGTGGTTGACAAAATAAAATCAATCCAGTTGTGAAAAAACTACAACGTATAAAGCTTCAACAGAACACGATTTGTTGGAATAGTATACGGGAATGCACGCTAGTTACAGCTGTAGTAGGACTGCTCTCGTGACGTCACCACAGAAGCATGCAGGCCCGTTAGCTTTCGTAGGTCCCGGTCAGAGTTACATTCCTGGGATAGTTCGAGATTTATCCTTGGTAAATTGTTGGCTAGTGGACTGGATGTTGTGTTTTCTTAGTTTTAGGGTAGTTTGTAAGTCGTGTGTTGATATAATCAGCGTGTTCGAAAAGTACATCTACTTAATAGCATTAAGTAGATGTATTGTATTAAGTTAATACAAAATAATTATGAGGTTGATTTTAACAAGTTATTTTTGCGTAATTTCAGGAAAATACTGGTGCACATACTCTTAGCCACTTTTGGGCCATTCCATGTCTAGTGATCCATTGAAAAAACTGGCACTCTTTAGATCTTGATAAAATTTGGCACGATTGTTATTTATACAAAGATAGTTAAAAATACAAAATTTCAAAATTCTCTCTTATTTAGTTTTTGAGTTACAAATTTTCAAAATTTTAAAAAAGAGGCATTTTAGGCTTCACAGTCTGTTTTATTTAATTTCTTCAGTTAGAAATAAGATAGAGAAATAAAATAAAAAACATTTTATAGGGTTTTTATTGGGCTTTAAAATGATGTCACATGCTCACATTAGGGCATTTTAAAAGTTCAAGGTCATCAACTCAAAATTTTGATTTTTAATTTCTCAAAAAACCTATGTTTTAAAATCTTGACAAAAATCACACTTTTTCACTCTTATCTTACAGGTATTTACGCCAAATTTCAACTTGGGATCTTAATGAGATCAATTTTGAATTAATTTTTAGTAACATTAGGATCACCAAAATAGTACCATCATGGTATGACTCATGACGAAATATTGAAAATATTTAATTTGCAAACTTATAAAAAAAGTGAGTTTAAAAATATGTTTGTTCTTTAAACAGCTTCATTATCTTTCTTGTTCGAACAAGTTGAATCGGTGCTGGGGTTTTTTTTTCTTCCAAGAAAGACATGTCTTTTAGACCAGTTACATTTTTCATGAATGTGCATGTCTGAACCTGTAAGCTAATGTTGATTCCTTGTGTATCATGTCAGTCCCATGTGCACTGGAGAGAAATACCAATAATATGTGCTGTGATCAAGATAGCCCTGTGTTTATTATAATAGTGTGTTTATGTTACATTATTTAAAAATGATTATTCATTTAGGCCTAAAACAATAATTGTATATATTTTATTTTAAAATTAACTAGGAGTTTAGTGTGTAATATGGAAGAAATAATGAAAAAATCTAATTTTAATATCTACTGTTGTAATCCTTTTAAGAAAGACAAAACACAAATTCATTTTGGTGAATTTACAAACTATATAGGCCTATTTCAATTTATTGTTTATGAGAGCCTCTAGCATGGTATTATTTTGGTGACCCTAATATCATTAAAAATTAATTTAAATGTGATCCCATTGAGATACCATGTTGAAATTTGGCATGCATACCTTTGAGATATAAATGAAAAATTGTGATTTTTAAAAAAAAAATTTCAAATATATGTATTTTGAGAAATTCAAAATAAAAATTTGAGTTGTTGACCTTGAACTTTCAAAATGCCTTAATGGGGGCATGAAAAATATCATCTTAAAGCCCAAGAAAAACCCTACAAAGTAGTTTTTATTTCATTTCTCTATCTTTATTTCTTACTGAAGAAATAAAATAAAATATGATGGACGGTGAAGCTCAAAACGCTATTTTTTTTTGAAATTTTGAACATTTTTATCTCAAAAACTAAATAAGAAAAAATTATAAAATTTTTTTAGGAATAGCAATTGTGCCAAAAATTATTAAAATCTAAAAGGGTCAGGTCTAAAAGTGGATACAATTTGGATCATTTGACATGGAATGGCCAAATTCTCTTCCTTTACTCCGTTATATTATTGATTTAAATCGGTGTAAGATGCTGAAAGTCAAAACACAGTCTTCAGGCGTAGCAGTCTGTGTAAATATAAATATAACCCTGCTGAGCTTCACACCAATGAATCCTACTGATGACAGTCCTCTTGGAAAACCAAAGCACAGTTGTTTGAAATCTATCCAAGAACTCTCTCTCCAGCTGTGAGCTATTATTCTTGTGTTATGGGTTAAGGTCATTATTTTGGCGTGGGCCTACAGAGTGCTAAGAGTGATGGTTTGATTGTCCTTTTTATCAAACGTTTAATCGTCCTTTTTATCAAACTTTTAATCACATTATGTTTTAATTTTTCCTTATATTTTTAGCCATAATATATTTTACTTTATATGGGATAATTTTATATATTATTGATTCATAGTGTTTAGTGTTAGTTTTTTAAACTATTTATCATGGAAACGGTAACAAAAAAAGTGCGTAACATAGGTATACTGAGAAGCAAAGAACGTCAAATAGTAATGAATGTTTTCAATTATTTTATTAAGACAATGGATATCACCAAAGCAGTTGGGGAAACATGTAAAGTCACGAATGTTCCGAAAGGACTATTTACGCATTAAGAGAGGAACAAAAATGTGGTCCTTCGCGGACTCCTTCAAAAAAGAAATGAAAAGAGAAACAAAAAATTCAAGAACGAACACATATGCAAAGTGGTGTGCGTTGTCTTGTCCATTTCTTGCTGTTCGACAACTTGCCCCGTAAATCATTATTTTTCGAGGGTAAATGTAGACTAAACACTGACAAATTTCTCACGAACTACCTTAAACAGATTTTTGCAGGAGATGGGTTTTAAGTACGAACGGAGGTGTAACGAGTGCTTTCATTGAAAGGGATTACATTATTAGGTGGCGTCATAAGTATTTGAAGGATAATAAGAGGTTCAGAGCTGAAGGTAGACCTATTAGTTATACAGATGAATCATGGGTAAATGTTAGACAGAGCGTTTCCAAGGAGTGGAAAGATACAACCATCCAGAGTTCTCAGCAAGCATTTATTGAGGGGTTAAGCACAGGACTGAAGCCACCACGGGCTCGCGGACCACGTTTTGATATGGTTGGCGCTGGAAATGGTAATGGCTTTGTTGAAGATGGTTTATCCAAAAGAACACTGAAGTTGAAATGGGAAATGATGTATTTGGTTTCGGAACACAAACACAAATTTGAAAAATACAAGGTGGATGAGATGGTAAAGGCGGTGGATCGACAAGTCATTCGTTTTCCTCTGTATCATTGTGAACTTAACCCTATAGAGATGGTGTGGGCTCAGGTAAAAACATTTATTAAAATGAACAGTGCTAGTTTTAAGGTTAAAGATTTGAGGCCTTTAATAGCTGCCGCGTATGAAAAGGTTTCTGTAGAAAACTGGTTCATTTATGTGAATCATGTAAAAAAAATAGAAAATGACATGTGGAAAGCAGACGAGCTGTAAGATGTTGAGCAGTTTTTAATAAAATTAACTTCATCACCTTCATCGCCCCCTGTGTCATCTCCTCCACCCATAAGTCCATCTACTCACTCTGAAAACTTGGAGCTACCTGGGCCATCCACTAAACACTACTTCACAGTTGATGGAACCACACCTTTGTGCAGGGACAGCGATGAAGCATAGATGTATTTTTTAGGTTTAAACTAATATGATATTTACTTTAAAGAGACGTGCGACCCCCCCACCCCCCCCCCCNTTTAAAGAGACGTGCGACCCCCCCCCCCCACCCTTATAATTACTGGTATTTTATTAATTTATTATTATTATTATTGAGTTTTAGCTTTTACTATAATAAAGATGAATTAGGTATGCCTAATTGTTTATAAAAACGCACACACATTTATGAGCAAACAATATTATTTTTATAAATCTATGCACTTGGGAAGACCAGCTTTGAAAGGATTCGATCTTCAACTTATTCATTGTAGGTGACAGTATACAATGTATATAAAAAGTGGCATTAATATGATAATAGACAGAATAATACACAATTCTTGACAACCCAGACTTCAAATTGATTACCTTAGCATGTATAAGTTTGTATAATTTGCTAAGTTTTAATGTAAAAGTTGTCCATCTGTTTCAAGCGGGTGGGATTCGGCAACTGCGTACTCCATAAGACCTGTACTGCAGAGTAAGAATGGAACAGACTATAGTTGCCAAGATTTATAACAAAAAAAATCTTAACTCTTTAAACAGTGAAAGTATTATTATAAAAATAACTTTATATTATAATTTGACAAATAAATCATATTTAAAATTAATTTAAATTTAGTACCAAAAACCAAACGAGAATAATAATCTCTTCCGGTAGGGGCAATTATTTCTTCAAATGACAACCAAATGTTATAAGCTTACAAGAACATATAATAAATTAAGATCATAACAATTCCGAAATAAACCACTCTCTAAAGCGTTAAAATCACCTACCAAAAACATAAGCATGGTGGGTTGGCAGTTTATGAATCAAAATAAAGAAAGAAAATTTAGTGTAGTAAAATAAAGGTAAGTAGATTATATATATAATATATATTTTAATTGTAAATAAATAATTAATATTTGAAACTTTAGGAGTTGTGATTGAAATTTAAAACAAATTAACAGTAAAGTTGTCAACGTTATTACATATTTGAAAGACTGAGTCAACTGACTATTAAATTTATATTATAAGTAATTCTTTTTAGCAAAAATAACATCACAATAGGTATCTTTAATTTTTACAAAATTATGCTGGCGATAGTGAATATAATATATTAACATTTACCTACCCGCTTTTGATCCATGCTTACGTTGTGGTAGTTAAATTTCTAGTCGGTGTTAAAATTCTGTTTAGTAACGGTTTTAAAATTATCATATATTGAAAAATGTTACATTTAATAAGTTAAAATTAAATCGTTTGATAGTTTATCGAAGTTTTATCCTTAGAGTTTTTTTGGAATATGCGAAGGTTATTGTAGATGTCGAAGTCGAAGCCTAGGGAGATTTGACCTTGGAATTCGACTTTGACTTTTCGAAGCTTCGCCCACCATTACTTGTAAGCAGTTGAGAAAGTGACTACTGTTAGAGGTAGAGGTCTGTGAAGCCTCGATAATATTTATATCTGTTTGAATGGTATATTATTTGATTTGAAAACTCAAACAAAACTAGAAAAAAATTGAAGAGGTCTTCGGTAGCTGCAAATTTCACACTGTGCCTAAAATATGGCGGTGGCGGTTTTCATGAGGTAAAGTAAGTGCACATTAATTATTGAAGTGTGTGTAAATATGTGTCAGTGTTGTTACTTTTATTTGTGCTCTATCATTTTCCTAATATTCTATTATTTTATTTATCACTAATGATCATGAATTAAGCCACACTTTTTTTCCCCCTTAAATCACCTTCATAAAATCTTTGCACTGCCTATAATCGAACCCTTGGATATTATGTAACAAATGTGCTAACTTTGAAGACTAAAGATATGTTTGAAATAGTAAGTAATCACCAAACGGATTGTGCTCTTTACCGCTTTGCTGCATGAACATATTGAAGAACTTACATTTATACATGATTAATTTAATGTTATTTATAACGCTTAACTCTTTTTATTCAACATAATAATTTTAGTATGTTTAACTAGGATGATGACTCAATTCGTTAATTATTTGAAATTCGCAAATAATATTTGCTTTGGTTCAAGATTTGATTCAAAAACCTATTTTGAAGAGGTCTACCTACACTCTTTGGGCATTAACTTTGAATCGTTGAACAACTAAGGCCTAGTCTGGTGTTCCTCCTAAGGAACCTCCAGAGGTGCACTAAATTAAATGTCTAAATGTTTTAGGTTTATTGTTTTCATTAGTTAGTTGAATCACATCACTGTAGAGTTGCGTTGAATCCACTATTTTACGAATCCAAATCTTGGAAAAAATTATGAACATAAGAATAAATGTAAATATAATACAAGAATAGAAAATACAAATAGTAGCTAAATGTTAACATTCTAATCCATTCATTATAACATCCATACAACTTTTCTAAAATGGTTCTTAAAATATTGATTTCAATAGATAGCTTCTTCAATTCTAGCCTTTAAAAGATATTACGCTTAGTTCATTTAAAGACATTTTATACAAAACCTGCTATGTAAGTAGCCATGTTTGGTCCAAGCAGTTATATTAATTTATAATATATGGATTTGGCATAAAGTAGCCATATCTGGTTCAAGCAAGGAAAACATGAACATTGATGGCTAGGTTCAAACAAAATAATTTGAAAACTTATGAGGTTATTGAAATTAGTTTGACTATTGAATATTTCGTTACTGGTACTCTTGAGAATCAAAGGACACTAAAGTGAAATATCGAGTTTTAGATTGCTAAGCTTAAAACAGTTTGCACATATTTAATTTTCGTGCGTTCACATATTATAAATGTTAAATTGATATTACACAAGGGGAACAAAAAATGTAAAGCATCAACAGAGAGGTCGTACAAAAGTATAAATATGAATTAGAAAAAGAATTAAAATGGTTAAAGAAAGGAAAAAATAACACATCATCCATATGCTATGTAACCAAACAAAATAATAGTGTGATTGATGCTGAACTACTATGGTCAAATTTTTGGTGAAAATAACTTACCACTGAAGTTAATTGATATGAAAATTTTACCAAGATATTCCCTAAAATGTTTCCGAACAGCCAATCCAAGAACTTTAATTTTTCCCATACCAAAACAAGTCAGATTGTTGTTAAAGTTAGTTTAAATCTATTTTAATCAATATAACTAGCCTAAAATTGTACAAAATGTGAAGTTAATAGACAATGCATATTTAGAGGGGGAAAATCATGTTTTTTAAATAATTTTTTTATATTATAGAAAAATTAAATCAATACATTACAGAATTTTACACGATCTTTTCATGCCAAAAAAGGATTTATAAAATACTTTGCTGGTAGCCCTGAGTTAAGTGTTAAATTACTGGTCTGAGGCCTGGTTATTATTATTATTATTATAATTATTATCTAATGTGTAATGGTAGGGTGATTGTGAGATGAAATGGAGGACCTACAGTTTAACTTGGGATCCGAGACACTGTGGAGGCCTGACATTCCACACATTCACAATTTGTGATTAATACACTTCTTGTCAGAGGTGAAGGAAGGGTTTGGCAATCAGATAAATCTGTGCTGGGACCGAGGATTGAACCCTGGACCCCCAGCACAGAGGTCCGACACCTTACCCCTAGACTGTCAGGTCACCTTTTCAGCCAAATGTTTGATTGCTCAGCCACCAGGTTATTGTGTGATGGTTATAGTTTGACTTTTATTTGTTGTGTAGAAATACCAGATAAACATCACACAACCAAAGCAGCCAATGCTTGTGTCCCGCTCTAAGCCACGAGAACTTCGTGCCGGTATGTCAGAGCTTATTTACCTTGTACCGGAGCTTTGCCGAATGACTGGTCTCACTGATGAGATGAGAGCAAACTTCCATCTTATGCGGGCTCTCGCTGAGCATACCCGAGTGGGCCCAGATATTCGCATTCAAAAGTTGAATAACTTTTGCAATCGGCTGCTAGGGGAGCAAGCTGTAAGTAATTCCTGATTTGTCTCAATTTTGTGCCTAGATTAGTAAATGGTGGGATACCATAAATTATTGATTTGTGGACTTTTCACCAATTAAAAAAAACTAAGAGCTAATGGTTCACATGAGTACAGCATGTTGAGAAGGTGGCATGTTTGAATTTCAGGTGAGGCAAGATCTGGAGGAGTGGAACCTCCAGCTTTCAAACAGGCTTGTGGAGTTCAATGGACGAATTCTACCACAGGAAAAGATCCTTCAGGCACAGGATATTAAATACGATGCAGGAGCGGACACAGATTGGACTCGGAATTTGAGAAGTGAGTTTCTTTAACTTACCTTATAATAAAAGAAAGTGGATAATGCATATCATATACCTTGATTTTTTTTTTTATGATTTAGCAGTTGGAGCTCATTTTTAAAAAAAAATACAAACATATTTTTTGAGTTCAACATTGTTAACATTTGACATTATTAGTATTATTTTATACTTACTCATATCTTCTCTCAAAAGTGGCAGTTGCAGATCACATGACCTGATTTATGAAATGGGAAAGTAGATCTAGCAACTTTTTCTAGCTGTCAAATAATGTCCATTTCAATCAAATGGGTATAAGGAGTGTGAGAAAAGCATTTTTTATCAAATCAAATAATTTTGAACTAAAACTTAATATAGTTCAAATTAGAGATGGCACGATACCTGTTTTTCTTGATTCTGATTCTTAAGTTCAATCTCGATTCTTGATTCTTAAACTTAAAAAAAATAATTCCAAGCATCAAAACCCATATAAAAAATATGTAAGTATTCAACTTCATAACATACTAAAAGCTAAAAAATGTTCATAGTAATACAAAAAAAATATTTTAACATGAAAAATATCAATTTTCACCAACAAAAATTTACCAAGTATTAAATCATATAATCAAAATAATAAAATAATTAGGAATTACATTATAGTAAACAATATATTATTTAAGTATTGTACTGGCAGCAACTTAAAATACTTAAGTAGGGCTTCTTGAAAATAAAATCTTTTTCTGTAATTATTATTTGTCAAATAAACACGTGGTCGCTTGAAACTTTAATCTTACAATCTTAGAGTTATTTACTAAACACACTAAAAGTCTTCAAAACTGAAAATTAGAACAAAAAAATTTATATAAACTCGAAATGGATATAATAAATTGCGGATTTTATAACGGAAAGAACACATTTCACAAGTTACAAAAATATTAAGTTGTCTGCCATAACTGGTTCTACTCACGTTAGCTCGCCAGTAATTAGTGAATAAGTGTTTTGGCGTTGATATATCGGACTATGCTCTAAATCTATTGAATTAAAATAACTATCTTTTTTTACTCTATTTTTATTAAACTTGTCTTATTCAAATAGCTAAATAAAACATTAAAAATTGAAAGCGACAAAGAATATAATTACAAAAGTGCGGTCATCTTAATTTGATCAAATTATCGTAAAACTTTATATAACACGTTGTGATGTATCAATTTATGATAGAATACTGATATATAATAGAATTTATGATAGAATACTGATATATAATAGAATTTATGATAGAATACTGATATAGAATAGAATTACTGAAAATTGCCATCGCTAGTCAACGTATTATAAATCGATTGTTTGTTTAAAATCGATTCATGTATTCTGACACACAACTTTTACTTTAAAAATAGTGTGTCAAAGTTGTTAAGTTTTTACCTCTTGTTACTGTCATAATGTAAGGTCCTATTATATTCGAGATGGTTTATTTTTCATTCAGAACACTCAAAATGTAAGGTCCTATTATATTCGAGATTGTTTATTTTTCATTCAGAACACCTCAAAATGTTAGGTTTGTATTATATTCGGAGTAATACGGTATATTTACAATTTGCCGGCATTTAAGTGAAATGACAACTAAACTAATAAGAGCTAATTGATTATAACCTATTCTGAATGTTGCCGTTTTGTTTAGTTGCCAGTTTTATTGAGAGCTAATAATCAATGTAGCGAGAATCTTAATGTTAAGATTGATTCTTGATTCTTTGGATACCAGTAAGAATCGAGGGTATTGAGGAATCGAGTTTGACAGCACTAGTTAAATCAAATAGGTAAATTTATTGCATTTTTAATGGAAATAATTTTATTTAGTAACTTATTTAAAAAATGGCGTTTTATATTTAATTATGTTTAGAATGCAAAAAAACCTACAAAACAAAATGTTTTTTAAACACTTATTAAATCATTCTATAGTTTTATACACTTTAAAAGCCATCTAGCTTTAAAACACCTTAAATGCTCTATGTTTAAAACACTACCTACCCACCTAACCAGACAGTATATTTGACTTGTCCAGTTCCTGTCCACACCTGTGCTTCCTCCCATGACTCCAGCTTCAAGAAATATTTCGTTCTTGTGATCAGTTTACTGATGAAGTAGAACTTGACACTATTTATAGTAACTTTCTAATAGGAGATGCAAACTACAAACATCTTTAGGAAGTAATAAAGATTTGCCTCTTCTTGTCACATGGGAATGCAACTCTTGAAGGTGGTTTTTTAGTCAATAAATCTTTACTGGTTGAAAATATGCATGAAAAGACAGTCACTGCACAGCGTCACATTCATGATGAGATACAAGAAGCAGGAGGGATTAAAAACATACACATTGGCAAAAAGATGTTGGATTACGCTATCATGAATACTTGGAGATGAAGCAGGAAAGAAGTGAATAAGACATGAAGGAGGCAGAAAAGAGGAAATTAGATATACAAGCTAAAGATTTAGAAGGAGAAAGAAAAAAAATTAATGATGGCAACTGAAGAGAAACTAGAAGCAATAGAAGTGAAGTTTTAAGAACTGAAGAAGAAACAAGCTTCACTTTATTATAAATATAACATAGTTTCTTATTGTATGACTATTGTGGTAATTTTAATAGAAGGAAAAATTGACTTGACATGAATAATATGAAAGCAGGAACAGTTCCTTCTGTTGTAAGATATTCAGTTAGGGAAATATACAGGTTAGCTAAAATAAAACTGTAATGATACCAAACTCTTTAGTATGTTCTTAGTGTCCTGTTATTGAAGTTATGAAGTTTGTTGCAACTTTTTGATGGGGATGGATATATTCTATTATTTTTCCATCATTTTCCCTGAACTGATTGGCAAGACGTCTGCTTTCTTATTCTTCTATGAGAGGTGTAGGGGAGGAGGAGGCAGAAATAAATGTAATTAAATTAATATTTTCACGTGTATAATACAGTAAAGTTATGATGGAAATATTATGAGAAGTTGGTCAGGGTACTTGGGAAAATAGTCAGGAAAAGTCAGGGATAATTTTTGTACAAATACTGTAGGAACCCTGAATTGACTCCACAAGTGTAATGGTGGTGGTCCATTTTTACTACAGTAAATTGTGTGGTCCATGGGCTGCCAATTGGATACCCCTGGTATAGAAAATATATTGTTTAAAAATGCTAATACACTGGGTAGCCATAAACATGAAAATATATCAAGCCATCTGAGATAATGATTTACTCATGATAATGTTTTAACCTTTATTTTTGCAGGTAATCCACTGCTGATCATTCCTCAGCTGCAATTTTGGGTAGTGATTGTACCAAACAGAGCTTCAAGAGATGCTGGAGGATTTATACAAACCCTGATAAAGGCAGCAGGTGGGATGAGATTTATCATGCCCAAGCCACAAGTGTGAGTTATCATTTGCCATTTTTCATAAGTAGATACATCATGAAAAGTGAATCTGAAATATCTATAATAAAAATTTCAGTTCAAATATTCTTGAATAAAAATAAATTGGTTTTTAACACGTCTGAAAATAACAAATTAAAACCAAATTTCTACCTTTAATCTAATGGTTTGCTGGATTTGTGGATTTCAGTATTAATCATCTTTAACATAAGCTTGAAGCGACCATAGAATCTTGAGCAACGTTCTCCCCACATGGTTGAGTAACTATTATATAACTTCCACCAATGGGTTGTGTTGTGGAGGAGTCTCCTGGGCTTAGAGAGTGCTCTCGCATCGTTGAAAGCAGGTTGGGTCTTCATGGTCCTGTTCGGCAACTCTCTTGTTCTTGCTCATAAGCTTGTTGTCAGTTCTTGAATGGCTATTTTAGTACAGTCGTGTATCTTTTAATATCTTCCCATCCTCAGCATATGATGTGAAACCTCTTGTTTTAGTAGATGTCTTATTTGTCCCATGTAGGACACTTGGGAATCCTGTATTGATTACTTGTAAGTCTTCATGACATCTTAATGAATTAATTGGAGTAATTATGGAAAACACAGAAATTTTGCTAATTCGATAAAAGGTAAGATTATTTTGGGGTTGATGGGTCACTGAGGGATATCTGTACCGTTTTCTGAATTACGAGTAGTTATTCAGCCCCACGTTGAGAGTCATTTTGGTAAGTCACTTTGTCGTTTCGTCCCAAGTTTGGAAAAAAAAAGTTTTTTTTCTAAAATAAACAAGAAATGTGTTTTTTGTTTGTTTGGACTCGGTTTAGTTACAAATATTTGGTTTAAATTAATTTAAACCATTTATGGCTTCCTATTAACTATATATGTCCATTCTAAATTCAGCGAGGCAATAACAGGCCTAAATTATACTTTTAAATGATAAATTATAATTTACTGGCAAATAAGAGATGAATCACAATATTTTAAGAACGACATTGTAGAGATTTCATACAAAAATGTTGCCTAAATATTGCAATGTTAGTAAACAAAGAACAAAATAATTAGTGGCCATATATAATACTGTATGTACAATACTAAACTGATTAACTAAGCCTTTAAGTTGAGTACAAAAAACATTAAAATTCTCTGCCTACTAATTTATGAATGATTTAAACATCAATAGACTATTTGTCTTATTGAAAATATATTTCTGTTTACTTTTATTGTTTACATTTTCCCATCACTACTAAATACTTTGAACAGAAACACAAGTTTATTTGCTTTCTCTGTGCCCAATTGATTATGTAATTTTGAATGCATCAACCCAAATGATGAAAATATTCTTTCAACATTTGCTGAAGAAGCCTGTGCTGTAAATAATTGTTCAATAATAATAAAAACTGTCGTTGAATTTATCAATGTCATTCCTTTGGCTTTTCCACCACTTGAAGGTTGTAACTTGGGAGGTGACTTCTCAAAAAGCCGATCTTGAAAAAGCGAGTTTTTTGATTGAAACTTGACAATCAATGGAAGAAGTGAATTTGACGATAAATACTTTGACTTTGCAAAATCAAATGCTGCTTTCTTTTCCTCTTCAGTTAAATTAAGTGCCAAATTATTTTCTTTTGGATCCAGCTTTTAAGCTAAAAATTAACTCGTGTTAAAGCCATATTATATTTGTTTTTGATTTATTGTGTTACATGTTTGTCGTTTGTAGCTTCAAATTCTGGTTGAAGATTCTTCCACACACGTACCGACTCTTGAAATAGTGCATTTGTTTTTATGAACATCATCAAGGGCATTAGCAATAGACTTCAAACGATTAAGCATATGCATTCCAATTCAATACAAAATTAGAAACTTGAGTTTGCACTGCTTTATCAATAGTTGCCTCACAATTTTCTTCACATATTTGTAACAATGTTGCCCAGCCTTTAAGACATGTCTCCAGGCAATCTACCATGGTGTTTCTGCGCACTTCACTTGGGAGAACAAGTTTTGGGGCTGATGCTGTTAAAAGAAACTATTTGGACTTTGTATTGACTACCTTAAAAACAATTCCCTTCAAATGATGACCAACTTGATAGGTTCTTCATGAATATTTTTTTTAGAGTAAATGCATCCTAGGAACTACAATATTTCACTAAAAAAATCTTGTTTGCTTCCATAGCAATGCAGCCGTTGAGCGAAGTTTTTCTGTGAATGAAGAATGTCTGGTTGAAAACCTACATGAGGACAGCCTTATTGCTCAACGTGTAACTTATGATGCACTCACAAAGACGATTCATGCTGTGAGGAATGCTTCAGGAATAAGGAAAGAAGTGCTTGAAAAGAAGAAAATGATTGAAGTAAACTTAGTTCAAAAAATAAAAACAGCGTCTAAAGAAATTAGAAAATTAGAAGTGAAAAGAAGAACAGTTTTACAGAAAGCAGAGGAAGAGGCGGAAGCTAGAAATGAATTGGAAAAATTGGAAAAGTTTTGTGGTTGAATGAATTTTAACTTTTGTCTACATTCTTAAAAAAATATTTGTTTTTGGGTTTTATCATCTTAATTTTTAACATTGTTTGGTAACTGCAATTATCTTTATTTCCAATTAATTTTTATCAACATAATATTTGTTGGTTATTTTTCATTGAAGATTCTATATCTTTATTACTATATATATTTATCAAATAAATACACTATCAAAAATATAACTTGTGAAATGTGTCGACTGTGAAGGGGTGTTGGGCCACCAAGGCTGATTACTTGTACCTCTAAAGTTCTAAGAGTGAGGTGAAATGATTTACCAGTTTTGCCAGGAGAGGTATTTTCACATGCCACATGGAACTGACTGGACTTCCCCTCTGAAGGATGTTGAGCTATGATTTTTTTTCGCTCAAGAAAAAGCCTTCGGCCTCTGTTGGGTTCGAACCCACTAACATCGGCCTCTGGGGCGAGCACTTTACCCCAAGGCCACCGAGATCGACGGTGATATAGGTCATTCCAAAAAAATTAATATGTGTGTATGTGTGTCCGCACATGTGTTAAAGATGGGCCAGATCCAACTTTTTTCAAATCTGAAACTTCATTTTGCCATCAAATCCATAATTGAAATTAAAATTTTAGAAAATATTGTAAGCATAAGTGTTTTTAACTTTCCCAATAACTAGGATTTCTTCCTCCACTTCTGATTTTGTTTACATTAATATATTAAATTGTAAATTAATGATCTGGGGTTTGGTTTAGTTTTTCCTATTATTATTTTGGTTTTAACCACAAGAAACTATTTAACTATTTTGATACCTTTAAAAAATAACTTAGTACCTATTTAAAAATGATTATGATTTGATTCTTGAATCCATGAATATTCCTTGTGGGTTCTAGGGTCCCATCCTTGGTATATACTAGAATATATGCGTCAATACACTTGATTCTTGATGTAAAAATGTTTAACTATGACAGGCCTAGGCCTACCATAACTTTCTATCATTTCATGATTTTGAAATAGGGATTGTTTGTCTCTGAGTACCTTTCATATATACTGGATTTCTTAAAAAAAATATACTGGAAATAAACTGGAATTTCAAAACTATAGACACCCTGCTGGGTGTGTTTGGGGTTAAAATTTGTTCTCAAGAATGTGTATACAAGCAGCCTTCACATAATCATGGAAATAAAAAACCATGCAGTGACCTCCATTAGTTGATTTAAAATGTCCCAGTTTCAATTCAAATAATAAATACCTACCCTAATTCCCTTAAGAATAACATTATCAGATAGATTCTAACAGCTAGAAAAGTTACTAGATCAACTTTCATGTGTCACTTTTGATAGATTTTATTAATACCTACAAAATAATACTAATAATATAGGAAAATGTTATCAATGTTGGCCGCTAGAAATATTTTTGTAATTTATAAAAGGTGCTCCAAAAGTCCAGTTGCAAGAAAATCAAGTTATATCGAAAAGATTAAACTGTTAATTTACCAATCCAGATAACCAATTTATATAGTTTTTAAAATAATTATGTAATTTTCAGGGTGCTACAGAATTTGTATTATAAAATTGCGTCACTTTTCTAGATTTTCTAAATAATACATTCAAATTATTTTTTATGACTTTTTTTCAGTTTATTATATTGATTGTTTTTTTTATTGTTTCACAATCTAAACATAATAAAAAGAATTTTTCCTTTCTTAGATATCTTAAAGATGGGGCCGTATAAAAAATCTTAATTTTGTTTTAATGATCAGGTGGGAAATTATTGGGCTTTTTTTTCGAGCCCCTAATATGTATCAATTTTTATTCAAATTCCTTGACATCACCAAATTCTCTGACTTTTACAGGTTTTTCCACTTTTTACTGTCTGTAGCCACCATGAATTTTAAGTGTGGTGGATCAATCAGATTGATAAACATCTCTCAAGTTTCATACGCTATCGGCAGAAAAAAAACTTTGTTTTTTTTTCATATACCAATAAAAATATAAAAGTTTCTAAGTGTTATCTTTAAAATAAAAATCAATCCTATACCATTCGTTTGTTAAATTGTGTCTATTTTTAAATAAAAAGAAACTTCTTATACATTTATTAACTTGAGTTAGTAAACTAAGATGTTCATGCTTTAGTAATACTTAAAAAAAATCTATTGAAAATTCACTAAACAGCTTTCATCTTCATAGTCTAAAACTTCCATATATGAATATGTACAGTTTTATAAGTGATTTTTCTTTTTGATGACTTGGCCCTCAAACTCATAGCCACATTTCTTGCATTTCACCCTCACGCCTTTCCTTGATTCCTTTTTAACAATATCTCGCTTTCTACCAGTCATAAAGAATTGTTGAGCTTGTATACACTGCCCCTAAACTTGACCAACTGCTTCTTGTTTCACTGGAAACTAAGAAGAGGATTTCTCTTAAGATGGAACTCTCTTTTGGAAGGGGGTTTCCGAGGGAATTGTTCATTACTCATTAAATAGACTATTTCTCTTAAAGGATAGCCTCTTTTCACTTTTGTATTATATTTGGAAGAAAGTACAGGAAAGGTGTATAGAAATATGTTATTTAAATTTAATTATGCTAATTTTACATTAACATAATAAGTAAACTTCTATCAATAATTGGGATTACTTTTCATAAAAAACCAAGATGGTTTACTTTAAACCAGCCGACCCTGTATTTGTCGTGGTGAAGGTGGTGGTTGACATGTTGGGACAATCTAGAGAAACACACCGAATAGATTGTTAATTTTATATATTATCGAGCTGCCTGAAAGTCTCTTACTACAGTGAACTGCAGGAGTAGTGCTTACTTTCAAAGGAACTGAGGGTAGAGAGCTGTCAGAGGTGTGATTTTCTTGGTAGTTACAAGATTACTGATATTATGTATGAAAAAAGTGCATTAAGCACAAACATTTAGTAATAAATAAAATTATAGAATACTAGGAAAATGGTAGAGCACAAGTAAAAGTAAAAACACTAACACATATTTACACACACTTATATATTTCAATGCTCTTATAGCATCTTCCTCTGGAAGTAGTAGAAATTAGACCAAATCAGTTTAATTACTACTACTTCCTGAGGAAGATGCTATAATAGCATAAAAAATTGAAGTGTGTGTAAATATGTGTCAATGTTTTTACTTTTATTTTTATTTGTGCTCTACCTTTTTCCTAATATTCTATCATTTTATTTATTACAGAAAGATTACTGATATTAAATTGTGTTTATAGCAAGCTCATTCTTTTTCGATACTAACTAAAAATCCATTTCTGTAAATTATAAACAATGACTATCTTTTCATACATGTGTTAATACATGAAAATACACTTGAATTAATCCTTTAATTTAATAAGCCATTAGTTTAGATATGCGAATGGCACTGGTAAGTTGTAAAACTTTAGGGTTCATAGTTTGGCACATGTCTGTAACTCTCTCAGTAACTCTTGCAAGTTTGTAATTATGTAACATACACATCACGTGCAAAGTCAATGTTAACTTCACATCCTCTGGATTTTGTTTACAGAGTTGAGATTCCTGATGATCGAGCAGGAACATATGTAAATGCACTCGAGAATGTAATCTCTGGCAAAAATCCACAACTAATTATGTGTATAGTCAGCAACAACCGCATTGACCGCTATTCAGCAATCAAAAAGAAATGTTGTGTTGATCGAGCTGTCCCGACGCAAGTGATGCTGGCGAAGAACCTTGCAAGTAAAGGTGTAATGTCCATAGCCACCAAAGTGGCTATCCAGATCAACTGTAAGACTGGTGGAGCCCCATGGACTGTTGATGTGCCTTTAACTGTAAGCCATCCCTTATTGTATATTTCGATATTATTTTTTAATTTACAAGTTAGCATTAATTTATAAGTAAATTGGTCTTGATTAAGACATTTTTTAGTGAAATCGCATCTATAGTAAATGGTCATTGCCATAGACGTTTTTGAAAGATTAAAGTAATGGTATCTTGTTGTTACTTTCAGAACCTTATGATTGTCGGGTTTGATGTGTGCCACGATACCACCGACAAAGGCAAGAGTTATGGTGCCATGGTGGCATCGCTCAACAAGTCTCTGAGCAGATACTTCTCTGCAGTGTCTGCTCACACAAGTGGGGAAGAGCTATCAAGCCACTTGGCAGCAAATATGACCAGTAAGTATACATAACATCTCTTTAAGGAAAACCACTTTTTGGTGTAATTTGGAATAATATATATTTGGAAGATGGTAAGCTGGATAGTAAACATATAAAAGGGAACAAATACAATATGGCTTTTACAATGAATAGAAAAACACAGTTGACATTTTACATTGCTGCAACTGGGCAAAGGGATAATGGCTGCCTCTTGACAAAATCAATCGATTGAACAAAAATACTTGAGCTGGAAAGAACTGATTAAGGGTTCTTCTGTGTTAAGTGAACAATATTTTAACGCCTTTGAACCTTACCCTATTGGATTTTTTCACTTTTGTCCCAACTAATGTAACTCCAGAGATTAAAAAGTTTAGATTTTTCTCTACACAATTACAATTACTCAAGATAAGTCAGTGAAAAAAAAAGTTTAGTAGATTATAGAGCTGGGTCGATGCTGAGCATTTGTTGCTGACTAGGCCGATCACCGATTATTTGTTTGGTTTTCAATTTGATACTGTTCATTAAAAGTTTGTTTTAATCAAGTCTAAATTAAGCTTTAAAGTTCTTTAAAATATAGTTTATTTTATTGTTAGGACAACTGGCTCTGTCATTTAAAACAATCATAATCATAAATAACAAATTTAAATATAATTTTTAATAAAATTAATAGGGTTATACACAGTTCTGTACACAAGGAGAATACACATATTTTGTGTTTAGATGAGAGACTTTGACATGTGTTAGTTAAAATTTGGCTTCTCACTTATAGTTACATTTTTATAGACTTTTTATAATTCTTTGTCTAAATGAAAACTTCTTGAGACTATAGAAAAAAGCTCTTGTTAAACATTACTGTTATGTCCAAATTAACTTTATATACAGTACATTCACTGTTGGGTGGAATTTAAATTATTTAAAAATACCAGCATCTTGATCTTGTTTGGGTGGAGTGAGCTTCTTTTATATAACTGACTAATCCAGCTGAGCTGAAGAGTCTCTGATGCCAATGACCCAGTGGGCGAGATAAGGTACAGTATTGGCTCACCATTTGTTTTAAGTTTTAATGAAAACACAAAATAGAAGTTGTGTTTACATTCGAGGGAATGAATTAGATCAATTTTTTTTGTTTCCAAATTGATATTTTATGTTTATGACTTAAGAATTTAAATTATATATATCAACACATATAGAATAATTGACATAAATGATCAGCGATACAAGCACCGATCATTTTATCCACCGATTGGGCCATAGTCGGCCAGTGATCGGATTGATAATTGGCATCGGACCAACTTTAGTAAAAAAAGATTATTTTAAAATATTTCATATAACATTTAATATCACTAGTTTTGGACAGTTTCAATTTTCAAGGTCTATGGGGAGAGGGAAGAAAAAAGTTTTTCCTTTTACATAAACATGGGGAAGTTATAATCATTCTTCACAGAATCCACAGTAAAATTTTAAGGTCAATAGAAGGCAACTGCATTTCATCCTACTCATACCATAAGTATTTTTTGGATGAACTTACTTTGCACACAAATTTTGGTTTTAAAATACCTTGTCATAAAACTTATCACACTCAGTGTTAAAATTTTGTCTTACAATTCGCATCGCTCGCATTGGTTTAAAATCTTGATTTCTCCTTAGACCACATGCTATTCATAATAGATAATATTCTTTCCACAGATGTTGTACTTTTTGGCAAACAAAGAATAAACTATTACATTAAAAAATCCCGAAAATATAAACATTTTCACTTTTTCAGAAAATATTTGCACCCATCTATCAGATACAGAAATTTCTTTTTAATTCCAAACATCCAACCTCTTCACAACTAAAGCTTTTATGAGGGCCCACTGATCAAATAGCGAGTTTCATTTGTTCCCGTTCATGTGATAATTTCCTCGTTCAAGCTGTCCTTAATTTCTTTCAAGTCAAGCATATTCCTTAGAAATACCCACTTAAATTTCTCAGTATTTCCTAAGCTGGACTTCCATTTGTTTACATGTTCTAGGCTGGTTTCGTAGATGTTCTGTACTTTTTTAAAAATCTTAACCTCATTAATTTTTCCTGAATCTACTAACTTTTTTGTTTATTTTTGACATCACTTGTTACAAAAAGTTCACTCTTTCTGCTCTAATATGTTCACAAGCTTTTCAAAGTTCATGACTACTTCTGTAGCTGAAATTGTATCTTTTTCAATGAAGCTAATGTAGATTTTGTTCACAACAGTTTTTTACCTGGATGACAGTTGAAAAAATCATATGTTTATATTTTGGGTTGCCAACACTTTAGTCCAGTTCATTATGTCATTTAAAGAACTTATGCTCAAAATTTATGGAGATTAGGAAAGTGGCACATTTTTGGAAAGCTTGTAACACCAGGAATATAAAAACTAATGTTTATATTTGAACAGAAGCCCGCCCATATGACCGCCATTTGGCAATTTCAAAATGGCCACCTTAAAATAAGAAATTCCTGATCTCAACTTTAAATTGTCATAGAAAGTTCATTTTATTTTATAAGCGCATGTTTTCTTTTTTAAGGAATCCAAACATTATATCCAGGAAGTGTTAAAGAACAAAAGAAAAAGCAAGAAAAAACGATAAATTCCAAATGTATTTCTTACAAAAAGTAAACTAAAATAACATAAAAAATGTAAACAATGTTTGTTCAAAATTTATGGCTATTAAGATTGATACTTTTTGTAACCTAAAGCAGCGATTCTTAAGCAGGGGGCTGCGAAAGGTTTTTTGGGGGGCCCCGAATTGATAATTGAAAATGTTATCTGCTTATTACTTAAGTCATTTATATTAAATTTTACATTTTGGAAGAAAAAAATTCAATGATCGTAAGCATGTAAGTACAGTAGACTCTCGATTTTCCAGCGTAATGGAGGGGAGGGTAATCACAGATAATACAAATAATCTCCGTCTGTTTACCATCACCATTCAAAATTTGCTGCTCTTTGTTTCTACTTATTTATGTGAAAAGGGAATTTCCACTGTGGTAAATATTAAAACGAAACAGCGAAATCGACTACAAATCGATTCCTGCATGAAATTAGCATTAGGTAATACAATTTAAACAATAACAGACAAATTAGTGGAAAGTGTTCACCAGCAGAGGTCCCATTGAATATATTAAGGTAAATTAATTCCTGTTTTTTTTATTTGTTTGTTACTATAATCAGTAAATAAAGTCACTATTTTAGAATAAATTTTAATGATTAATATGTTAGTAAAACCCAGGGGGCCGTGAAAATATTTTAGGATATTTAGGGGGCTGCAAGTAGTAAAAGGTTAAGAACCACTGCTTATAGTGACTGAATTTCAGTGGGTCAGAAGGCTGCTGTTGCGTGATTGTGGCTTGGCACCAAATCAAACTCTTCAAGTGCTCCAAGGAAAGGTGGTATTTTGTTGCTATTAATGCAGACACCCTTCGGACAGTACATTGAGCAAACAAACTTCCAATTAGTCTTTCACCTCCAGCGTTGGATCTCGTTCCACATGTAGTTTCATCAATGCTCTGAATAATTCTATATTAGCTTTCATGTATTGTTCAAACCATTTGGTTTTACCTAATCTTGAGAATGTTCCGACATTGTCCACTCCAGTGAATGCGCGAAATATAGATACAGCTTGTGCTTTTTCTGTGCTTAAAGCTCTCCAGATTGTCCTTATATCCACCATTTCTGATACCATTGAAAGTGAAGTACTTTTGCAAAGCTTGTCAAAGTGTGCAAGGGCAAGGATCAACACGTCTTTATCAGGACTGAGAAAATCATCTGTGCGTCAGGATACTGGTGCGATGCCTCCGCTGCCGGGCAGATCATGATTGCTATCCTCGTAGTGTACGTTTCTGTTGCTTCTAGTGTGATGTGATGACTATGTCAGGTGAGGATTGCTTTAGCAAGGTAGTCTCTCAGGTCTGCTTTTGATTTATCATGTAAAAGAAATCATGTAAGCGGGATGCGCTTACTCTTCGTATCATATGTAATGTGATAATGTATGGGAGCTTTTATTTTTCTGGGTTTCTCTCTTGTTTGCTCTTTAAATGAATCAGGTTTGTATGCATCGAAGACCAAATTAACATTCCTAAATCCTGCTGTCAAACTTGTGAGCTTGTCACAGAAACTCGGTGCTATCTCTCTTCTACTGTTGTGAATGTTCCAGCTTTTGTTGTCATTTTCTGCACAAGAACTATTTCGTCAACAATGGCGATTTTCGGATTTGTTGATGATAATGGACATTGTGCATTCATTGTCTGCTGTAGTTTCTATCTGTCCATTATTTTCCTTTGTGTTTGCTAAGTTCTGCAGAATGTGTATTAGATTTGATTTGCCAAGTCAATCAAGGATAATTCAAAATGGACAACAATATTGAATAAATTTTCCTGTTGAAAGTAGTTTTAAAGCTCTTACATTTTTAATGTGAAAATTGATATTAATTTGATCACTTCATTAAGTAACCTAATGATTTATAAGTGAAAATGCCGATAGTATATAGATAAAATAGCTTATGCTTATTGTTGCATTTTAAAAATTGATTATTAACCCTTTTAGTGCCACTAGCCGATTTGATTGGCTCCACTTACTATCGCTAAAAGTGCTACTATCCAATCTGATCGGCTCTCCAGATTTGAGCTAGTTCTCGCTTTATCTGATAGATAGTGTAGTAGTGTGATATCACTGGAAAAATAACATTTCCCTCTATTATTTTATATAAGGTTGGCAACATAAATCAACCGTAAATGGTGGTTATTGGAACTGGGAGTTTAGTACATTTACAATGGCGGTCGGTCATGTACTCAAAGTGCTTACTGCAACGCCAGCTTACATACGAGCTGCGTGGAAAACGTAAGTGTGGCTCACATTCATACTGAGGTGAATAGTTTTGTAAACAATTTTTAAATGTACGGGTTACATTGTTCTGAGCTTAGAAAAATATACTATTAAGATTTTCATGTTATGTCATGTGAATGAAAAGATTTCTTCGTCATTGTAAGTAAATAGGTGTAATGACTTTATAAATCTTTGCAATATTTTAAAAAATTATTAAATTATTCATTATAAAATGTTTTTTGAAAAACGCATTCATCATGTGTAGGCCTAAATATTTATTCATGAGGTAAGCAATATAATAAATCTTGCTGTAAAGTAAGCAATAACAGACCATAAGTATCTAATGTAGGATATCAAATAAAAATTCTTGTAATTCCTTTTTATTATCATATATATTCAAAATTATTATGTATGAAAAAAGTGCATTGAGCAAAAACATTTAGTGATAAATAAAATGATAGAATATTAGGAAAATGGTAGAGCACAAATAAAAGTAACAACACTAACACATATTTACATACACTTCAATATTTCGATGCTTTTGTAGCATCTTCCTCAGGAAGTAGTAATTAGACTGGGCAGGATGTTGTCTTCAGTGATGCCAACTTGATTGGTTAGGATGAAAACTTCTCTGGTGGGGTTGAAATTAGCGAATATTTAGGTTAGGTGGTTTTCTAGACTTTGTGATCCATTGATGTGCCA
>CABFWO010005354.1:0-49208 GCA_902155825.1 Timema genevievae
AAAAGATCTGTGAAACACAAATATATTTTTAAAAAGGTGTAGGCCCTATGGATAAAACTTATTTTATTTTGAATTCACAAGTAAGCTTTAGTGCAAATATTACTTAAACTATCTACAGCAATACTGGTACTGACAATACTGGCTCTTTTGACAGGTCAGGGACCGGGTCATTGACAAAAGTCAAAAATTGCTGAAAGTCAAAGCATAGTCTTTATTTAGCTTGTATATGCATCAGGTATGAATAGTTTGGTTATTTTATTTTAGTAATATAAATAAGTAGTATTAATAAGTTAAAACACAACTATAAAAGATTCTCAAATGTAGATAATTTTAAATAATATAAATTCAGAGATTGAACGATGAAATAAATCAGCTAATGCATGGTGGTGATGAAATGCAATGAAAGAGTGTGAAGAAAGAGACACAATTTGACATCAGAGTTATAAATGAAACCTGAACAAAGCAATAAAACTCTAAGCGGCAAGAGTTGAGGTATTGCTGTTTTCAGGGTTGATAAGTTTTTAAAGTTTTGAAATTAACTGACTTTCATAGGATTCCCAGGAAAAAACTAACTTTCTTCTGTTTTTTATATGTAAAACTATAAATAATTCCATTATTTTCCCTGTTTTTTAATAAATGACACAATACTTTAACCAATTTGTAAAATTATTGGTTTTTAATAAATGAATCCATATTTCATAGAGCTACTTAAAACAGAAACAATGTAGTTAAACAAAAATAAATCCATATTTCATAGAGCTACTTAAAACAGAAACAATGTAGTTAAACAAAAATAAATCCATATTTTATAGAGCTACTTAAAACAGAAACAATGTAGTTAAACAAAAATAAATCCATATTTCATAGAGCTACTTAAAACAGAAACAATGTAGTTAAACAAAAATAAATCCATATTTTATAGAGCTACTTAAAACAGAAACAATGTAGTTAAAACAGGTGTATTATGAACATCACTAGTTATAATAAATCAAGTACTGTCCTGCCAGGGCAAACCTTAAATTAATAAACTAGTAATGCGTCTGTGTTTTATTTAAACTTGTTCAGGCCTATAATTTGATAATAAATTACATAGAATTGTCTAATAATTGAACTTATTTCTAGCGATTTTTCAACATCATTAGAAGGTGGTCGCGATTTTTGACCAGAGAAATTTCAATCGTTGGAAACAATAAATGTCGGTAGTTTTTGGAAAAGAACAGAGATTGTAAGTAAAAACAATATTTTGAACTGTGTTACGCTCTTATAGTATGTATTTCCCAAGTCACCGCAAAACTATCCAATAATTCCAGGTAATTTTAATGGTCACATAAAATTCCCAGAATTGTCCAGGTTTTGCCTAATTTTAAGGTCCATATCAACTCCGATACTTTAATGGTACAGGATAAGAGTGAATTTTAAGGACATATTCCAGCGTTTGTCTAGAAAGAGGGTAGAGAACCACATAGAGTAAATTAAAAAAATAAGATTGTTTTTGATCGTGGGAATGAACCCTGGACTCTAAGTTGAGAGTAAATTAAGCTAGCGTATATCTAAACCAAACCCCACCTCGGGATCAAGCCAGGCTGCCCTCACCACTAAGCTACACAGCTCGACATATCACCGTGCGTCTCTTCTCCCCATGCCTAACCAAGCTTGCCCACTGATGAAAGGAAGACGACACTATGTAAATATTTGATAGGCACTCAGGGAAAAGAGAAGAGATGCGCTACTGCACCGGCTGTTAGCCAGGATGTTTGAATGTTTACTTATGTTATACATCCATCAACACAGACCATGTTTTTTGAGATTGAATTAAAGCTTCCTAAATAGTTATGAGAAAGAAAATAAGAACATCTGTTGATTAGTGTGTACTCTACGCATAAGCATTAGATTTTTTTTTCAAAAATATATGCAGATTTAATGCAAATAGTAAGCACGAGAGAGATTTCAAGTCAAACACTTGAGTGCAAAATATAAATGGTTTTACTAGAAATAATTTTATTTAGCACCGCGTCTCACAACACAATCAGAATATAAGAATATATTACTAACCAAGCAATCTATTAGAGATAAGTAAGATTGAATTTATAGGAAGTGTACTCGCATTTAGCTGGAGATATATGGAAAACTATTTTTTTTTTGAAAACCACCTTTAGTAGAGCAGATAGGGATTCAAGGCCAGGTCTCCCCATCAGCAGCAGTCTAGTAAGACGTGACCATTCGTCCAATAAAGTAGTTGTTCCATAACTAGCTGAATGCTTTACAATAAATAGTGCTAGCCATAATATTTTGTTTTTACATAAAGTTTAATTCCCGTTTTTATATAAATATTTTGTGTTCATGTGTATTAAATATCAATTCAGGTGAAGGGTGACCTGGTGGTCTAGGGGTAAGGTGTCAGACTTCTGTGTTGAGGGTCCGGGGTTCAAACCTCGGTCCCGGCACAGATTTATTTGATTGCCAAACCCTTCCTTCACCTCTGACAAAACGTGTATTAATCACAGCTTGTGAATGTTAGGAATGCCAGGCCTCCACCGTGGTTCGGATTCCACGTTAAACTGTAGGTCCTCCATTTCATCTCACAATCACCCTACCATTGCACATTAGCGTAAGTGCGTATCACCCGAACGGGTAGTAAGATGTGGTAATAATAATTATAATAATAATAATAATAATAATACAGGTGAATACAGCCTTTTGCGATATCGAAACTGTAATATCCTTACTTGAATTAACGGGCATGCAGACTAAATGTCAAAATCTTCTGGTCTGGTTTGACGGTAACATGGAGGTCTGGGTTCATCTTCAGGTCAGAATAAAGGAGGGTGATTTTTCCTAAATAGTTTCCTACTCTCTTTACACACCCACATGAGTTCATTTCCTCTAAATTATACCTCTCTCACCCACTTCACCATTAAGTAATTTTTTTTCATCGCCACAGCTCACTCACTACCTGTTCAGGTTATATGCATATATATTAGTAATTTACTCTAATGGGGTAGGAATGAAGAAGGGAACATTTTGGAGATAATATGCACATGCATTTGCGTGGAAGGCCAGCGAGAAACTTTTCAGGAAAGAGCATTCTTAGTAGATCTGATCGAGCCCCGATCCCCTTTCTTCAGAAGACCAGTTTTAACATGAAGTGACGTCTTAGACCATTCAGCCACAATATTGGGTGGTTATTAGTGAAATTAAAAGTGAGGCTATTTCGAATAATTAGTATAACCCTGGCTGATATGAATGACTTAATGTGTCTTTCCTAGATTCAAACCCAACACATTCAAGAGATTATTTCCCAACCATGCTAATGCCAGGACCTGAGAATGATTCACTGTACAATGAGGTGTAAATTATTCATGAAAATATTCGTCTGGAAAGAGACTAAGCATTTCACTGATATATGTTTGAAACTCATTCATAATTTAGCAAGGAGAGGGGGATTCTATAAGGAGTCGAGAGGGAAGAGAGAAGGAACACTAACAATAATTTAACTGCACTATAATACGTTTGCTCTAATGGTAGCTCGTATGGTGTTGAGCAGAGCTAGTGGAGGCAAAAGTGACTCATTATTATGTACCCTTCGTTTACCCTGAGGTGTGGCAAACTCGCCTTACATTGTTACACTATGGTGTAGCTTATAAGATAGGACCATAATGTAATTCGTCAAGGTATGATAGGGGTATCTGCGAGGTTTAAATGTATTTGAAAATGGTCAAATGGGTAATGCATAGACTCTACTCGTGAAAAACTGTCAAGAAATACCTTTCATGTCAATACCTCTTTAATTTACTATTCCTTGTGTTATGTATTAAAAGGTTTTTTCCCTTGATGAAATATTAAAAAAGAACTCATTAACTAATTTTTTCTTGATTCAATATTAAAAAACTCACTAAACTTATTTTATTTTCTTCCGGATTGAAAAATACTTTTAATGCCTTGAGAAGTTTTATCTCTTAATGCATCTTTTAGCCTAACTTTATGTTTCCTCCCCTTTTCCTCTTCCCTGAGAACCTCAACCTCCTCCTCACCAACAATCGAGTCTATTGCATGATACGTGACACCTTAGAATGTGTGACCACTGCCATAAGTGTGGATAGATTTTTTTTTGTCACCATATTTTACTACTTGTTTGGGTTGCACACATATTAACTAATTAAGTTAAATTGTTAGGGAAAAGAAAGGTTGATTTTAGAGAAATTGTATCCACATGTGTTGAGAAAGAGTGGAAAAAAATTAATTAAAAAACGCCCTCAGAGCACCTGATCTGGATTCGAAACCCGAACTCCTCAACATCGGCAGTCCAATCTATTGTGAAAGTGATGCCTTAGACCAGCCATTTCAAGCTTGCGGCAGCATGTGTCCCGACTCACGATCCCGTGCAGCCCACGGACATTATTATTGACCAACATATGATGTGGTCAGATTTTTATTAATTTTTTAATCCTAGATGTAGATGTACACCATTTGGGAAGCTTAAAATATGTCTAAGTTAATTGCATAAAATTCAAAATCTTTCACAGGAGATTAATTTTTTTTAAATACTCCTTGATAGATACTATAAAAATTCTTGAGAGAAACTAGAGGATAATTTATATCTTCATTTTCTTGTTTTGTTTCAAACAGTTTTTAAGATGTAATTATTCCATGTTAAAATGATGGCAATATTGTTTTTGTTTTTTACTGTGGTTCCCTCAGTATTTTAAGATTTCAATGTGGCCCTTATAAGAAGATCAAACGAGTTTGACAAGCCTGTCTTAAGACATTCGACCACCGAAGCAGGTCGAGTTGGGTATTACATAAACAGCTTAGTGTATGGGTTCATCCAATCATTTCAATTCCTGCCACTAGGGTCGAGTGTTAAGTGCTGTGTGTTGCTGTCCTTGTTAATAATATGTCTCAAGTCTTAGTTTGACATGACGCAACGTTTACAAAGTGTGCATTAAGCATTAAAAAAAATGCCAAATTATTAAAATAATCATTATCATGCCTCTTAAGTAAATAAGTGGTTTAATTAGCAAGCAGATGGAAAACAAAAGGCCTTCCCAATTTTTTAAATCGATTAAAAAAGTATGCATACACAAAGAATCTATTACATAACAATGGTGTGACAGCAAGTGTTCCAAGGCAACAGTTCAGAGGCAGGCTTTATGCAAGAGTGATATAAAGAAAATAGGTTAAGCTTGAGTGCACACAAAGTGAGAGGAAAAGTAATGAGCCATTTTTATTAATATTCATGACATTGTTTAAGGTGCCCATTTGACTAAAAAAACTATAAACATGCAAGAATTATGACTTTTCAGTAGACATCTCTATTAAAACTAATCATCATCAACATCAACTGTTTTCAGCCTGTGGCTGGTTCAGTTCAGTAAAATGCCTCTATCTTCCACCATTCTTCCTTCTTTATTCACTTCCTTTCTCCTCCCACTTGCACAATTTCTGTTATATGTTCCTCCTAAAACTATTTGATTAATTAAGCTAACCTTTTGAAAAAAAAATCCAAAGAAAAATGATAATAAGTCAAAGTAATACTACGGCAGAGTTGGGTGTGTGCTAATGTTCTTGCATCTCAGCAAGAAAGGTGGGGGAGGTTTGCACCAAATCAAGAGTGAATGGGGGTGACCTGGTGGTCTAGGGGTAAGGTGTCAGACTTCTGTGCTGAGGGTCCGGGGTTCAATCCTCGGTCCTGGCACAGATTTATCTGATTGCCAAACCCTTCCTTCACCTCTGACAAGAGGTGTATTAATCACAACTTGTGAATGTGTGGAATGCCAGGCCTCCACCGTGGTTTGGATCCCACGTTAAACTGTAGGTCCTCCATTTCATCTCACAATCACCCTATCATTACACATTAGCGTAAGTGCGTATAACCCGAACGGGTAGTAAGACGCGGTGCTAATAATAATAATAATAATAAAGAGTGAATGGGGTCGAGTTATTTTTCGCGTTGTGGTTTCCTAACCTCTATCCTGGAAAATGTCTGAGCAGTGCCATGAAATTCTCTCCCCTTATCCCCTTGTATTAAATATTCAAGTCACCCCTAGCGAAAATACTTATTCTAAAGCTCGGAATAGCAAAACCACGATTGTCTTTCTCTTGCTTAACAGAGTGCAAGTTACTCGTTATTAATGAGCCTGAGCAGTGAGGAAAGTGTAGAATATATGTGGGCATTTAGGGGCTTCTCCTCCCCCCCAACTTTATGTGTGGATTGTATGATTTTCCAACTTATTTAGAGGGGAGTGAGGGTGTTGTTGCACGGTAGGTGAAGGAGTTTTCCGGTTTTGTTTATCAGTGTTTTTCTAATCTTCTAAAAAAGGCGTGTCTCTCAGAAATGTTGGCTTGTACCTTAGTAGTAATGGCCATGGCCAAGGCATGATTATACTTTTATTTCAGTCCCCAAAACATTGGAAAGTGACTCACCCAGGATGGGGAACTTGCGGGCTTTTGAGATATTCAATGCAGACTGTCCTTTTTTGTATATCTGGTCAATTATGCAGTTTTATGGTTTATAAATCATACATTCTCAAATGGTGTGTACTTTAATTAATTGTGTTCCTACATTATAATAAAAGGAAGTGTTTTATTAACTGTTGAAATTCTTAGTTTGTTGAGCTACATTCTTGTATTATTTTCTATCAGATTTAATGATTCTTATTACATGCTGATAGATTTTAAGCATACTTAAACAATAAATACCTACAAATTAATTAAAAATGGATTTAGATCCATGGAGAACCAATTCAAGGAAAAAAAACCTGTTTGTGCCAAAAAAATTACTTCACTATGAATATATACAGTAATAAATACATAAATAATTGAAATTTGTCCTCATTGAGTTAAAAGTTTCTCACAAATAACCTAACAATTAATTTAATTTGGTCTGCAGACAAAATGTTGATATAAAATGTAGACTAAAAAAATGTACTTGTTTATGGATTCTTAAAAATATGTTAATTTATATTTAAGTGGGTGCCTCTTAATAATTTTGTCAAAATTTATTGTACATAAAATGTGCAGCCTTATGAAGAATCCGTGAATTGACATGTGGCCTTCTAAAGATAAAAGGTTCCCCACCCCTGGACTAACCTAATGACCACCTTCCCCAATAAACAAATATAACACAATATGTTACTAGACAAAACTGGTGGTGGTTGCTAAGAATGGGGTAAAGGGCCTCCTTGTACCCATGCTAATACCTTAATGAGAAACTAATTGCAATGAAGAGCTTACCCCCGCTCGCGGATACACTCAAGGTGCTTCCCGTTGAGCCTGCGTGGCTCGCCCTTGCCGTCCACCGCCACGGCATCCAGCTCGTCGAAGGAGGGGGCAAGGAACAAGTCCCGCAGGTTGATGTGCTTGTTGAGGCGGCGCGGCAGGGAAGACATCGACACACCGCCATCATGTTGAGCGCTCCCTGTGTCTCCCCCTGTGGCCCCCGCGCTGCTCAAGGAGGGCGGGAGCACCAGAGGGAACGTCTTCCAGTGGTACAGGAACTGCTCTGCAACCTGGGAAAGTTGTTTTCAAAACAAGGTTACAAAAATGATAACCTAAAGAGCGAGGATGGGGCATGTTCAGTAGGATGAAATATATTTGATTAGTAACAGGGTGGCCACTCAAACTATAAAATAAAATCCCAGCATTATTCCTGACCTTCTTATAAAAAAAATTTTCCCTGTTTTAAAAAAACAGGGAAACATTTTGTAAAAGATGTGCTGAGCAAGTATTATTAATAAAGATTTCATCTCAATGCATAGTTTAATACAATTCATACCACCTACAATCTCAATTAGGTCTTAAAACACTTTAAACTAGCCTTTGTTAAAAAAAAATCTTAACCATCTCCTGTTGGGATACTTCACCACGAGCCACTTTTCCACATTAAAAAAATATTTAAGGATACAATAAATTTTTTTTAAGGTCTGGCTCAAAAAGTAATTTTCACTCCCTGAATTTCTTTAACTGCAAGAAAAATTTCTAAATACATCCTACAGCATGTACCTAATTCATAAGATATACAGGACGTACCTTACGTGTGGGACCCACTTAAAGGGTGGACTCAGGACACAAAAACAGTGAAACTGGTTTATATAAACATGTTTTCTATCAGGCCTTGCTATTGAGTTATGATTTACATCAATGTGCAGCTGCTCGCCTTTACAGGAAGTACTCAAACTGACCATCTTACATCCGAATGAAAGTTTGCCATCATATTATAATTGAGTTTCTTGTTCATCAGATTCACTGGCAACATCGTTTGATCCGTCGGGTATTGTGTGAACAATCACATTCACCCAAAAATTAAAAATCTAGTGGATTTAAGTTTGAGGAGTGATCAAGACAGGAAATAGGTCCTGTATTTGTCAGGAAATTACTCAGTCAAGAAATGTCTAGCTATTTAACTAAAATGTGGCGGATCACCTTCATGCATGAGTCACATGTGACGCATGAACTTTTTCCAAAAGCTGATTCAATGGATTATTCAAGAAATTAATCTATAAGATTTTCTTGTTAATCTCCCATCAATAAAAACAGGTTTGTTTGAATTGTCACCAATTGTTCCTTCCCATAAATTTACATGGAATTGTTGCTGATGCTTTGATTGAAGAGTAACCTGTGGATTTTCTTCACCTTGGTGATGAGTGTAATGTAAATTGACTAACCCATCTCTGGCAAATCTAGCTTCATCAGTAACCATTACAGCAGGTAATCATCAAGTACAAAAAAATAATCTTGGAAGAAAGTCACCTTCGTTAAGTCCCTGCACCTGCTAAACATGGTATGAATAAAGCTGTTGTTCTCACAAAACTCTCCACATGATTATTTTTCTCTAGTGATGCTATTCTTCTTTGGGTGCACTGGCCATCATTATCTTCAATGTGGTTGAAGAAACGGTCCTTTAAATTGTGTGTTCTAGTAGTGATTGGTTTATCACCATCTTACACTAATTTTTTAAAAAACCAGTATCTTATGGGAGTTTATGTAGTCTTTGAAACGTTTTCTTATTTGGCAAACATATTTCATGAAAACCGCCTGCATACAGATGGCTTGCTTCAGCTGAATTACATTTGGCAAGTCCATATATAAAATGCGTATCTGCCATTTCATGAGTTGACTATGTATTTGTTATCACTTAAAATGCATAGCAAAGTAACAATTTCCAACACACAGTGATCTTATCAAAAGAATGAACTGTAATTATGGGATCAATTATTTTTTGTGTTTACAGAACAGTCAGTAATGTAATATATGAGTTAAGCATTGTTTGTAAACATTTCATCTGAATCAGTTATACTAGCTCAATTTTTCATGGAAATTACTGAAAAACAAACATGTCTATTACTTGTAAACAAAGCCAAATAATATAAACGTTCATCCAATTAAGATAAAAAATAATACAAGATGTTTTGTGTCCTGAGTCCACCCTTGAAGTGGGCCCCACATGTCAAGGCGCACCCTGTATTTGTTTTTATATGCTCCCCTGCACAATATGCTATTATTACACACATACAAAGTTATTATTGTAATAAAATAAAATTATCCCAATTTTTTACATGCAGTGCAACTTATATACCATCTAGATAATTTCCATTTTCAAACTAATGGAAAGGATGAGAAAGGGTATAATTTAGAGGAAGTGTACCTACATAAAAAAAAACTCAGTTCACTCTTCTGGGATTTGAACCCCAATTTCCCCATCTCTAACGAACTCGAACAGATAAGACTGATTGATACCTTAGTCCAGGGGTGGTGAACCTTTTGGCATTGGGAGACTGAAGGTCACTTCACGAATTGCTCGTTAAGCTGCAAACTTAATGTACTCTCCTTTTACCTTGATTGATTACACTACGATCCTATCTTCTACACCATAGTGGAATAATCTTAGAGGATAGACAAAGAGTACAATAAAGTTTACCAAAATATGATAGTGTGCAAACTAAAGATAAATATAGCAATCAATAAGAACCATTAATTTGTTCACAGTATAATTTAAAATATATATATATTTTAACTGGTTAAAATGTGTGTCGTTTTAGAATGTATAATTTATATTATTAAGGATGAAGATATATAATTGACAAAATATGCGAAAAGTCTGTACCGAACACCTCAAAAGACAGCAGGTTTCCCATCCCTAGCTTATCCATGTGCCCACCAATATGAATAAAATTAGTTATTATCTAGTGAATTCACAACAAACCAGCTAAAATTTTATTTTCATCAGGAAATTAAAAGTGACTTTCCTAACTATTCACTTTTTCATCAAATCATATCTATAGTAATGCATTTGATAACAAGTGTAAAGAATAGAGTGCGCCTCTTAAAACACCCTTTGTAATTCTAGAAAAATTTATATTTTGCCTGTCATTCTCACATCTTTGATGTTCTGCACCAGCTGCACCACTTCCTCAGGGGCGCCCCTCAGGTGAACATCGAACTTGACAGGCTCACGCTGTAGACAGACAAGCAACCAAAGATAGTAAATACAGACTGCATCATACGTGTTATTTATAAAACAAATGAAAAAATTACATTAGGAAAATTACCCTCTGTACATACGACCCGAATTCAAACCCTACCCTGACTACTCGTCAATGACGCCCAAATACAATGTGAGACTAATACATTAGGAGCCATCCTTAAATTATGTAAGGCTTTTTTCCATGATTTTTGACCGACCCCACCCCTCCCCCCAAGTAATACATCATAGGATTTTCCACCCCCTCACCCCTCTATCTTATGTAATTTTTTATGATTTGTTAAATTTGATTATTTTAATCATTTAATTATTTTTAGACACAAGGATAGGTGATAAAGCGAGTAATATGAAATTTTAATGCATTACTGAAGAACTTTCATCTTTAATCGCTTTTTTATTCCTTTGGTATATCATAGCTTAGGTAATCAAAATAATTTAAAATTGGCTTGAGTATAATATAACACAAAATTTAATGGCTATATATATATAACAGGGTTCAGGTGCCGCCTGTCTCAACCCATCCTTTCACTAGTTTGGTAGGTTGCAAACCACCATTGAAGGGGGAAAAAATCCAAAAAAAGATTGAAAATTAGATATATTTTTTACTGTCTCTTGTAATTGTGAAATTTTCTACCTCTTTATTATGATGAATCTTGGTTTTATGTGCCCCTGAACCCAAAAAAGTGAGTTTTACAATTCTGTCAGTCCCCATCGTGTCTGTCTGCCCGTCCCTGGCGACAGATCAAAAACGATTGGATGGATTTTCGTTCAAACTTGATATATATATATATATGTTATGACTATACCTTAGAGACGATTTATTTTTTACCTTAGCCCCTTAATTCAAGGGTAGTTTCTGATGAGTGAATTTTTTGAGTTACACATTTTTTTGAAAATGGTTCTAACGATTTTATTTATATTTATATCTAGGGAGTGCTTTACATTACAAATAAAAATGTTTTCTTGTTTTAAGGGGGGAAAATCGTTTAAAGATAGTTTACTAATAACCGATTTCTCAAAAATTTGAAATATTTTTAAAATTACTTCAACAATATGGCTAAAAATGGGTATTTGGTAGATTTTTTACAATATATTACATAATTTTATAGATTTGTTTCTCTTTAAAAAACTTTTAATAGTTGATTGATTTTTGAAAAATTTCTTATGTTTTGAAACAATTTTGTTCAAAATTGGTATGTGGGGAATTTTTTTAATGGTAAATAATAATGTATGCTTATATTTTTTAAATAAATTTATTTATTGGTAGTTTACAAAGGGTAAATTTTAGAAAAAGTTTGAATTTGTCAAAAATGGCCAGAGAAGGTTTAGTTCAAAGTGGGTACCTGGAAATGTTATTTCATAATAAAATTAAAGCTAGTTTGAGGGTAGGTTACAATTAACAGATTTTAAAAATTTGAAATTTGTTAAAAAAAATTGGTTTGAAATTTTTATTTTAAAAGGTGTGTGTGTGTGTGTGTGATCAACACTAATCATGTGGATGGCAAAATGTGTGTTACTGTTGATTTCACACGTTCGCTGAGGGACGAGAGAAGAACTGAAATGTGTTCCCGTTACGAGTTCTAAACCAATCACAAGAAATCAACGTGAAGAGTGTATTTTGTTTTGCACGAGTTGAAACAATCCTAGCATTGTCCGCGCTTCTCCATAAATTATAAGCGAAAGAAACGATCAAATTTTTAAACCAAAAGACTCAATCAGTGCGCATGCTCTTAAATCAGCCAGCCAATAGGCGCATGCGCCTACGAAGCGAGATAAAAGTAGAAAACTTTGTCCACTGTTGAGACATTATTTGAAATAACGTGTTAAATAAAAATCGCGTGTATTGTTATTGTTCTGTGCTTGTTTGTTTCATGATAAATTAGAAAACATCCATCTTGATAATAATCTAAAAATATTTAATATCACTGGAAAATTAACTATATTGATAAGCAGCTGTTTTAAGATTGTGTTGCAAAGCACACGGACCAACATACATTTCTGCAACATTAAAGCAGATGCTCTTTTATATTTTCGGCAAACGTGGGAATCAAGCTTTAAACTAATAAACAAGAAATCGCAAGTGTACCTCGGGATTCAGGCTATCCGGAGGGTGGTTGTTGTTGTTGTTGGACCTCGCCCCACTCATCCCGTGGCCTGGTCAGCTGCACTTCAGTCTCGTCACTTCGTACACCATGGTGTGTCCTGCATGGGGGTCTGCCCCTTGCCGCCTGCAACAAGACCACCACGCACGATTAGCAAGTCACGTCCTTGACCGAGCTAACACATTAGGTTTGTCTTCCAACAAATTACTTACTCTATGACACTAGGGACTTGAAAGTTCGTTGCCGCACTTACAAAAGTACGTCACCTATCTCTATAATGAGCTAGTTCTATCCAGTCCACCTCATTACACTCTATCCCTATCTCGAGCCAGTTCTATTCAGTCCACCTCATTACATTCTATCCCTATCTTGAGCCAGTTCTATCCAGTCCACCTCATTACATTCTATCCCTATCTTGAACCAGTTCTATCCAGTCCCCCTCATTACACCCTATCCCTATCTTGAGCTAGTTCTATCCAGTCTACCTTATTACATTCTATCCCTATCTTGAGCCAGTTCTATCCAGTCCACCTCATTACATTCTATCTCTATATTGAGCTAGTTCTATCCAGTCCACCTCATTACACCCTATCCCTATCTCGAGCCAGTTCTATTCAGTCCACCTCATTACATTCTATCCCTATCTTGAGCCAGTTCTATCCAGTCCCCCTCATTACACCCTATCCCTATCTTGAGCTAGTTCTATCCAGTCTACCTCATTACATTCTATCCCTATCTTGAGCTAGTTCTATCCAGTCCACCTCATTACACCCTATCCCTATCTTGAGCCAGTTCTATTCAGTCCACCTCATTACACATATCCCTATCTTGAGCCAATTCTATCCAGTCCACCTAATTACACCCTGTCTTTCTCAGATCTATCCAAATGTTATCCTCCCATCTACGTCTAGGTCTTCCCATTGGGTTTGCCAGACAATAACCTGAACACGGTTCTAGTTTATTATACTAGCGCTGCATGTCCTGCCCACCGTTATCTCCTAATATTGTCTTGTGAAGAGTACACGGTATCTAACTCATCATTCTGTAACCTCCTCCACTCCCCAGTATCTTCATCCCTTTTTGGACCAAATATCTTCCCAAGCACCTTGTTTTCGAAAACCCTGAATTTGTTTTCGACACATTAGGTCAGAGACCACATTTCACACCCATAGAGAACTTTTTTTTTTTTTGTATATTCTGAGTTTTACATTCCTTGACAGCAGGCGAGATGTCAACAACTTACTGACCGAGTAATATCATGCATTTCCCGACTGTATTATTCATAATTTATACTTTAATATCGTTATTGCTAGTTAAAATTGTTCCTAAATAATTAATTATTTACCATGTATTCAACAACACAAATGTTGGAAAAAATATATAATCTTAAGGGCAAAATATATCATCTTAAGGGCGCCGCTTACTCGAAGGGAAACATTCTCACAGCACGGTATTTCCTATGGGAATGTCAGCTACGAAGCTTAAAAACCATTAAAACAATCCTCCATTATCTTAGAATGTTCTTTTAAGAGCCTCTCATTACTTTATTTGTTTAAAGAAGACTAAATCTATGTCTCTAACTATGTTATAGAACAGGGGTCTCCAAACTTTTTGCTATTTACACATTTTCGCGGGCCAATGTAACGTTCACCTGTTCTTCAAGTAGCATTATTATTGCCCTGAATGCCTTGACATGCGCGAATAGATCACAAATCAAATTTGTTTCAGCATGCACATTTAGATTCAAGTCATATGGCCAGTCACGGCTATATAAAAAAAATGCCACTTTCCAAGGCCAGTCAGTGTTTAATAAAAGTGATTGACGATGATTCTTCTCTGTGAGAAATGAATCAATTTATATGTAATACATTATATTTATAATAATTAGTCAATATGATTACTTGTTTTTAAATTAGGTAACATCTTTCGGGACTTTACTTTGACAACCCTCTGTCGGGAGACTTGGAACTAACTAAAAATCGTCACAGTCAAGCCGTTCTGTTGTCGGTATAAGACTGAAAATGAGGGTTTGCAATTCCGACAGAACTATGGCTTGGTGTCATGGGGGAAGCACGAGTGCGGACATATATTGGACATGTCAATTAAACTGTGTGGTTAATAAATAACGAAGAGAAACAATGAATTTGTTTTTTGATAAAATCTTGGAACGGGCCGGATGTGGCCCGCGGGCCGTAGTTTGGAGACCCCTGCTATAGAACGCAGAACTGAAACATTTAACGTGGAACGTCGTTAAAAATTAGCACACTATAACTTTTTATGAGGTTATTTTAAAAAACATATTTAAACTTGAAATATAACGTTTATAATTCTATCGGGGAGAAAAGAGAGAATAAAGTGGACAGATCAGGTGACTAATGAAGAAGACTACTGTTAATGAAGCGAGAACCATGCAGGTGATTTTACAAAGAAAGGCCAAATATATGGGTCGCATTATGAGAAGAAATGGTTTAGTGAGTGATATCGTAGGAAGCAAAGTGGAAGTGAGTAGGAAGACGATGAATGCGACTGATCAAACAAGAAAGAAGATGAGGCTTCAGGATTTAAAAAAAAAGTAAGTTTCTAATAGAACATGCTCGAGTACTCAATTTGGACAAGACAACGAAACTGTCGAAAGACAGAAAAAAGAACAACCAATGATAACGATAATAAGACTAAGGAAATTTTACGCTTCTTTTTTTTTGACGTAAGCGATATTTTGAAATAACAAACTTGTTATATAGCGCGCTATTTATGAACGTGGTCAACGCGACTCAGCGGTCGGGTGGATTGAAGAAATCACGGTCGTGTTGTTTTGTACAAGAGACCTTCTCTCATCCGACCTCCGAATATCCGTCTCTTCGGCATAACCGACCGTCCCGATATGGCTCCTCAGTATATAGAACAGCATCCTACTTCAAGGCCAGTGGACATTTTGTGGCTAAATAAGTGGAGAGACTCAGCAGTCAAGGTGAAGCTGTTGTCTTTAAAAACATTAAAATATTACAGACTTGTTTCAACATCAATAAATCTATGTTTTCTGATCAAATATTTCGTTTTGTGTTGCCTTAGTTAAATTGTAGTCTGTACGTAAAAGATAAACACTTCAATATTTTTTAGAAAACCATGATATTTCACGTTTTTACTCGTTTATTGTGTTTTGGTAAAGTTTTTTTCTTCCCCCTCCTCATACTATCCGACCATGTCCCAGTCCCGTGAGTGACGGATAATGATGTAATATTAAACTGTGCAGTCTGCCTGAATAAAGTCGCCACCTTGAATTTAACTAAATTATGTCCTAGCTCGTAAAGGGAGTTTCCTTTCCTATCCGCACATTCACACGGTAGAATTTTAGAGGAAGTGTACCCGTATTTTCGTGGAGGGAATGTGAAAAACCATTTAATAATAACCACCCTATATACACCCGACCAGGACAGGAACCCCGATACTTCCGTTATAGGCAGTTCAGTCTATTGCGAGAGTGACGCTCTTCTTACCTTGATACAAGCCTGTGCGGTTCACAGTCCCGAGGTAAAACGGAGCGTGTGGATGAAATTCTTTTTTGAGGTGTACAATCCAAAGAATTGGCTCGAAGGATTTGAAAACCGCCGGATATTTTGTCTGTGAACCTAGAGACTCGCAGACAAACCTTGAACGTGTGTAGGACCCACCAACTTCACTTGGAGCCAAGTCATCAGTTTAGTTTCCAGTTCAACTATATAGAACGTACCACGTGGACCTCAGTTGCTGCAGTCGATAATGGCGGACTTGAGGAACTACTCTCGCGAATTTATCACCGAGTTTATCTTATTATATATAGATAATCCAATGTTTATGAAAAATTGAATCAAAAGATTATAGTGATATGAACAAAATTCTCAACTCATATGAAGTTCTATGTCAAAAACTAAAAGAAAAATACGAAAATGCAATCAATGATTCAGTGATTAAGAAAATTAATTCTTTAAGAAACTGCTTCTGGAAGGGAGTTAAGAAAGTGAGGACATCATAACATTCAGGTAGAGGTAATATTATTTTTTCATTGATCCTGTGTCTACAGTGTCTTTTATATAACGCAGGACCAAATTCAGAACATCCTGTATGTGTGTGCTAATTTTTGTTTGGGTACCAGTAAAGACGATTTCTTAAAACCTATTTTACGGTATTTCGATCAGTTACTTCTTTTTGTTGGATCAGGAAACCCCGCGAGAGTATATGCAATACGGAAGAAACAGATGATAATAAAACCAGAAGCGAAGGCGAGATGAATGTAAGAAATGAAACAGTACATAATATTAGTACATTTTATTCATTATACTTATTCTATAATATTATTAATTGCCATTTACAAAATTATCTTGCCATGCAACCCTACCCTCGCCGTTAAAAGTGTAAGAAATTCCTGCCGAATTCCTGGTCGGACCTCTTTGTGATCCATGAAATAGTCCTGGATCTGGTCTAAGAACAGGAATAACTTCGCCATTTACCCAATCCTTCGTCCGAGCTCATAGGTGGGGTGGAAGAATGTGAACACTTTTTACAACTCAACTCGTTTTAAGTTTAAATTGATAGTTGTATGGGAAATACAGAAACGGTAAGTCACTACCCCGAATCAGGGCCGCGTCTGTGGGGGGCAAAGGGGGCAATTGCCCCGGGCCTCACATTCCAGGGGGCCACATCTCCCCCAAAGAATATTAAATTCAATTACAGTTACTATTCTAAATTTCGCATCAAATAGTGTACAGATAATTAACAGCAATAAGTATTTGCTTAGTGATAGGATTCCATTCTAGATTCCTGAAAACCCTAACTTTATGTAATTTAATATTTACGTTATTCTAGTAATGTGCTGGAGTGCAGTAAGTACTATACGTCACCATTGTGCTACCGCTGTAGGTCTACAGAAAACTAACAGTGCAATGATGGAAAGAGGAGTTTACTTTTGTTAACTTAATTTGTTTGCATCTAATGAAGTACAGTCATTTAATGGGTTGATCAATATTCCATAAAACATTAGATATTATTAAGTAACATAAGTACCGAGTACGTATCAATATATTATAACGGCTTGATGCTAAAATTGAAAAACTGCCGGACAAATGGGGGGAAGGGGGGCTCAGATTTTTTTTGCCCCAGGCCTCACATTTTCTTAAAACGGCCCTGCCCCGAATACATTTTCTATAATCCGACGAGCTTTGGACAACCTAAAATTAAATATTCTTGTTTCGAAACTCAATTCTATTTGGATAAAGCGCTTTAGAATATCAATACGTAAAGCAAATTTTTCCGTCCCCTACAAATACATAATTATGGAAGTTAGTTTGTGTTATTTGTGAGAGGTACATGAAGTGAACCATTCACCAGATTTTTTTTAGAATTTTGTATCTCAATAACCCCCACCTGAGACGGATAAATTCGTAATAGTTGGCATCTGCAATGGCCATCAACCTCACACTACTACTCTTCTTGTAATTCCAAAAGTATGAACCACATCCTGCCAGTGGGGTGGTTTCGATAGGCAATTGTTTCCACTGGAGCAGTATTTGATTTATTTTGACCAAAAACATATTTTGCTATAAGAACTGCAAAACCACAGACCTTTTCTCGCGTTCCTTGCATTGCACCTTAATCGTTCGTGGTGGGGATTTATGGGCATCCCCCCATTACGGTGTCAATGCACCTAATTAGCAGTGCTTTCAAATGTAAAAGTTCAAAATACATATCTTGATTCATTCCGGGGTAATTGTGTCCATCTGTCAGCTCCATCCTTAATTCAATTAATACATTTTTGTGCGTAAATTCGGCTCGCTTCAGGAACCATGATCGGGGGAAGAATGTCCCACTTCCCCTCCTTACGATCCCTACATCTCCTGCCACGTGATCTCTAGGACTATGAAATATCGACGGTCGTGATGTACCGACCAATAAGTCCCTGTGATCCTCCCGGGAGTCTACCGCGGGCCGGTGACTCATTACACCGCGCACAGGAGAGCCATTAGCTAACTAGTTGCTAGTTCGCACCCCCCTTCTCCCGATGGGGTAGAGTGATAGGAGGACAACACGACTCGATGAACCGGTAGACCCCGGGCGAGAAGTGATGACAGACCTAGAGTCAGAGAACCATGGAAACAACCTTTTAGGGTTTAGACTAGAGCATATAAATATAAAGTATAAAGTCACTCTATTTATCTTGTCCCCTCTTTTATTTAGTTTTTTTTTTGGCACCGCATCTTACATCCCTTTCGGGTTAACTTATACGCATTTGTAATAAATGCTCAAATAGGCTAGGGATGAGAAAGGTTGAATTCAGAGCAAATGCACCAGTATTTGTGTGAAGAAAGATAAAGTGTGTAAAACCATTTTGGAAAAAAACAGCCTCACCGTCGGGCACGAGGACTAAACGTCAAGGTTCACCTAATCTGGTTTGCCGGGGTTCGAATATCGGCCGGGTATAATAAGGTTGATTTTTTTTCCTATGTGCTCTTCCACAATCATTTCGCGAAAATACAGGTATATTTTCTCTCAATTCTACGTTATTCGTGTGGTTAATCTAAACGTGTATTAAGACGCGCAGGAAAACACTATTTAAAATACATTATTATGCCAGGGTTGCCATGGACGAGTGAAATTTCATTTTTATAAAATTAACTATAGCATAAAGTCATACTAATGTTGATTAGAACAGAATTATTTGACATTGATGGGGAAATGTACGCAAGTTTTACGCAACCCAATGTTACACGGAGGGGGAAAAAAAGAGCGGGGAGAGGGCGGGGCTGGAGGCTAATACATGTAGCCTATTCAAATTCGGGTTTTATTTCTCCAGTTTGCTTTTTTGGTCCCAAATCCACAAACATTCCAGTATTTTATTTTGATGAAATTCCCTGTGTTTTCCCAGACAAAAATAAACAAACACTCCCCCCCAGTTTTCCAGGTGGGGCGTAAAAACCCTTTTGAGTGGTTTGCAAACATTCTTAAAAAAAAGTATTTAATGAAATTGTAACCTATCAAATTTCCTGATTTAACCATGTTTTTTTAAATAAAGAGCCTTTGCCATTTTCCTGGTCGCTCGATACGTTTAAAAGAGTAGGGCGGGCCTGAGGGCTCTCGTCCGTCATTTGCGCGCGCATCCATGCGCCGCCTTAACGCCTCAGCGCTAATGACCGGCTTCCGTGAGGTCCGGCCCTCGAGCTCTTTTATTTTATTTGAGATACATTCAACAACGCTTTTAAACGTGTCCACTACAACCATTTCGGTGGTCAAATGGTCAAGGCTGACGTCACTCTCGCAATATACTGGACTGCCGATGACGGGAAGATCGGGGTTCGAATCCCAATCGGTTGTACTGGTTTTTATTTCCCAAAATTGTTTTCCACGCAAATGTAGGTAGACTTCCTTTAACTTCAATCTCACTTATCTCTAGAACATTGACGTAATTAGCACATATCCGAACGGTTAGTAAGATGTGGTCACAGAAGAAAAAAAGGCACTGCATTTACCACACGCACCAGGAGCCACGTGGTTCGAGGCGTCAGTCTCACAATAAGCTAGCTTGTGGCAATGTCTTACCAAAAGGGGGGGAATCACAGTCAGGTTCAGCGAGGTTGGCTTCCACCCACCACCATGGGTGTGGCTCCATCACATCCTCTTCCCCCGCTGATGAGGGTCAACTTACTATCAAACCTGCCCTTCCCATTTACAACACGTTGATTAGTTATATATTTACAGGGGGTTTTGTAAGAAAAATATTGGCAAGAACTTGTCAAAATAATTTATCTTAGTTAATATTTTTCTCTCTCCGTGTCTTAATACACGTCCAGGATAATCACATAAGAAAGGTTGAATTTAGAGGATATGTATCAGTATTTGAGTGGAGGGAGGGTGGAAAACCATATAGAAAAACTTTCCTTAGTACACCCAGACGGTGATTCAAACCCCGACCTCCCCGTCATAGACAGTCCAGCCTATTTAAAGAATAACGCTTCATACCATGATACCACCGAAGCGGGCGTAAATGAAATTATATTTTTAAAAATATTAAGGCCTTAAGCTTGTTCAGCGCTGGCGGAAAAAGTCGTATTTTTTTTGTTATTTTCACTAAAGAGAAACTCAAGGGGAAGTTTTTATTTGCTCTCGAAAAGTTTGACTCGTAAAACGTTAATAAGCTTATGAATATTTATCAGGAAAAAAAAAGTTAAAAAATAGTCTCATTATTTAATGTAGATATTTGAATGTCAGGTATGTGCGGTCGTTGAATAATGCAAAGGTGGGATGGGATACCTTCTACTCGTTTCCCTGCATTGCTGCCCTCATCACCAGGCTTGGTTAGAATACTAGAGCACACAAGTCTATCAGGAGCCTGCTGGTTCGAGTCTTAATGGGGTTGATATACACATATAGTGGTATTGTCTTTCTATCCAATTAGCAAAATATCTAGGAGCTAGAGATGGGTGTATAGTACTAGATGTACTGTCCTAGGTTAAGTTAGTCTAAAAAAGCAGAAAGCACGGACGGGTAGTAAGAAGTGGTGTAAGCACATCGGAGGTATGGTATATAGAAGGCCCCGCATTTTGATTTTCTTACGAATGGACATTTTGGAACACCTTTTAACATATTTTTCGCTATCAACATTAATTATATTTTACTACTGTATATTATTAATAATATCATCTTTAATTGGATAACGTTAAGGACAGCGCTATTTCTTACACTATTAATATAATTAAAGATTAATTTATAATATATCTACAAAAAAAATTGTTTAACACAGAGCTCTTCACATAATTATATATTTATAGAAATATTAAAATAAAATAAATTAATGAAACGGAATTGAATATATTTATATGTCATAGTCAAGGGTGCTCATGTGGGTTTTCCAAACAAAAGGGGTGGGAGGGTGGATTGGAGTCCCATCTTCTGGGGATCCCCCCCCCATTCGAGAGAAAATTTCAGGAATTTAACCTTGCGGAGGGAGTTTTAGAGCATTTGAACATAATTTTGAGTTAATTATAATGAGTTTCAAGAGCCAATTTTCGCACAAAAAAGTTTCTGATAAATTAACAAAAAGTAAAATTTAATTGTAGCTGAACTCATTGAAAAGAAACATTATATTATTCACAAGTTTATTGAGCAGAACCAAATGAAAAGAAAGCTGTTGAAGAGGGAATGGAAGAAAATCTACATTTTATCATTTTTATCGCTGTTAAACCTGATATTGATGATTCTAAGTTGTTAATAGCAAATTGCAGCCAAATACCAAATAGACAATTTTATTTTTTCATAAAAATTAACAAAAAAAAGATTAAATGTTGCAGACGGATAAAGGGGGCTGAAGTCCCCCTTATCACCCATTTATGGGCGCCCATGGTCATAATTATATACCATGCAACTGTATTTAATGTGTTTATAAAAACATGAAGATAACTAATAACTCAACAAGAAAGCTATGCTGATATTAATATTTATTAACTATATAGACAAAATAAATGTTATTAATGATATTTTAAAGGTATTGATAATATCTATCAAAATTGACACCCATTTCGGTGGTCGTAGAGTCTAAGGCGTTACTCTCGCAATAGCCTAGACTGCTGATGACAAGGAGATCGAAGTTCAAATTCTAGTCGGGTGTACTGAAGGTGGTTTTTACTAAATGATTTTCCACTCTCCCTACACGCAAATGCGGCTACACTTAATCTAAATTCAACCTTCCTCATCCCTAACTCATTAGCGTAGGTAATTAGTATATAAGCGTATAAACTGAACCGGTATTAAGACGCTGTGCTAAACATAAATAAATTGACAGCTGTAGATCACAGGCCATTCGTAAGAAGATTGTGGTATATATGTGAAGTGAAAGGATGTCGGCCCCGGCGCGAGCATAGAGAAGGAAACTATTAATTACAGCGATTGTCCTGGCTGCATTCTACTCGCCCAGACCAGACATTCTTGTCAGCAGCAGGTCTATTTGCAGGTGTTTAGTGTAGGGCAGGTGCCAGGTGGACTCTTTATTGGACGACTTGTTTAGTTTCACACCTGTATCCGCGCTAGTAGTAAGTACTGGTCAAAAATAATAGTCGATCAGAAATTCCTAAACACCAGAAACGACGCATTAGAGAAGCTTAGAAACCCCACGTTATTTAAGAAGTGGTTCGTTTTCTCATAATATGGTTCACGCCGAAATGGAGGAGAAATGTATCAACATAATTATTCTAATAAAAGAGGTTCCTTAAACTTTTACACTTAGCAGCTTCCCCTAAATTATGACTACATTCTTGTTCAAAATCGTGCATTTTTTTTATAGCTCTGGTCACTTGAGGGCAGGAATAAGAAACATAAACCCGAAGGGTTCTTGACGTTTCTTCTGTGTGTACCAACGTTTGGTTGAAATTTACCCTCGAATACCTTGAATCCTTAAGAATAGGTATTCGAGATTCGAGAAAATATCGGATTCTAGACTCTAGAAGTAAAAATAAATTAATATACTTTTTTATTTAATTTTTATTGGACTTACTCGGCACACGTCATAAAAAAATCATTTTAATATTTATTTGGGGTAACATTTCTGAACCGATTGCTTACTGCACACGACTTACACAGTAACTTAACTCTTAGAAGAGACACAACACACAACCTCCTGGCCATAAATCCATCATTGTGAAAGGGGAAGTTTCAGATTTCACTAATTACACATTTATAAGCCATGTCATGTCGGTAATCAAACCTGGATCCCTAATTCAGTATAACAGACGCACTACCGACTTATCTGAGGTGTCTGGCATGACGAATGTTAATTTAACGATCGTGAATCCAGTTTAATACCTCTTGTTTAGAATAAAAATGGAACTCAGAGCGCCACTAAAAATAATCACCCCTCCTCTCGACTACTTCCTCCCCGTGACGTCATAAACAGTAGCTCCCACCTGCCACCACGTGTCTGCACAAATGGCGTCCAGGCGATCCCTTCCAAGGTTTTTAACACATGGATTATTCAACAGATTAGTGTGGCGAGGTGTGCCACGAGATTCACGAGGTGTGTGGCGCGAGATTTTCGATGTTATGTTATTGTTGGTAGAATACAGCGGGATTCCCAAACTTATTCCACCGAAGGAGCTTTTGTAACAGAAAAAAATCCAGGCTGGACACGTCATAAAAATGTTTGCATCTATAATATAAATAAACAATAAATACAGTTAAGTTCTACAAGTATAGCAGTATAAAAGAAAACGAAAAACAGACATAGAAGTATAAAAGAAAACTGAAAACAGACATGTTTTGGCAGATTTGAAAGGAAAAAAAAAATGGCAATTCTAATTTCTGGTGCTATTTTATATTGTGAAAAACACGGAGCGAGGCCCAGTTTGAAAAACGCTGGACTAGAGGACAAACAAACACACGTGCGTTTCCTGCTCAACTGAGAGAACTATCTCTGAGCATGCGCATGACCGAGTCACCCGTAGTGCCGTGAGCAAAGGAAAGGTGGAATGAGAACCACTGGTCCATGGAGCAAGGAGATTGAGAAATCATTTGGTAAAAAAAATTATTGTGCATCACAATCAGCGGCGCATCCGGGGCAAATGGGGCGGTTCATTAAGTTGAACTATAAAATCGAGCACTGAAGATATGTTGAATGAATTTAATCTTCATATTTTTAGTCTAATGGTAACAATTTGCCAAGCGAAGAGCATTCCGACAAACAGCTACTAGGTGCATCCAAATATTTAACTTTTTACTGGAGAGGGTCCTCGGACTCTCCTGTGGATTGGAGGACAATATAACTTTTATTTTTGCTAACCACCCCCTCCAACCCCTCTCCTCCCTTCCTCCAAAATTTAATTCTGGCTAAAACTTAGATTCTTTGCCCCCCCCTCCCCTCCTCATCCAAGTAAATTTTTTGGTGCGGGTTTCTGAACCGATTGATTTTATCAACACTTGACTTACAAACAAGAGTAATTAATCCCCCAGCAATTAAGTCCTTCCCGCAAAGAAACATCAATTACACCTTTTTTTTTTCTTTGCCTGGAAATTAATTCGAAGCCCGTATCTTTGACTTATCTCATTATTGAGCTCCCCGCACCAGGAATCGAACCCGAGGCACTGAGACTGATCAACTACAGTTTCATTTTTTTTTTTCAGAAATGGCTGCGGTTCGTGAAATATGTGTGCAGTTATCGCACGAGTTATAAAATATATTAGATAATAAAAAGAAGAACCGTTAAATGGTGGGTTAGAAAATGTATTTTACGTGTAAATACACCGGGGGCTCGTGATAAGTTGTTATAAGACCTGACTGTATGATCCTGGTCGGGTGTTTTGAAGGTAGGTTTGCCGACATTATTTTTCAACCTCCACGCAAACGCGGGTACACTTCCTTTAAATTCCACCTTCGTCATCCCTAAATCATTAGCGTGATTAGCACATATGCGTATAAACTAAACCAGTAGTAAGATGGTGTACAAATAAAATCTTTATCGTATAATAGAAACATTTACTAAAAACTACTCCAAGATTTGTGAAATTAAATAATATACATTGTTACAGAAACATTCCTCCAGAGAGCATCTATGTTTACTAAAGATCATAGCAATACATTTTATATTTCAAAGTACTCTATAAAAATATATATGTTTGTTAATAGCTCAGAAACTATTGGTTTTATAAAAATATATTTCAGACAAAAGAGAGTTATATTTAGTAGTACTACATTTTTACAACAATAAGTTGTTTCGTATCTCAAATAGTTGCAGAGATATTATGATCGAAATTGGAAATTTTCGCGTCTATAAAGTACACTCTAAGTCATTTTCATGGGAAAATTAAAGTCACCATTTTGTTTGTAATGTTCAGCGTCTAAATACAAAATTTAATCTAAATCGTTAGGGTGAATTTTGAGAATATTGATTTTTTTCTCTTTCTGCCCATCAGTAAACTACTCTTAATTCTAGGGTAAGATATCTAATTCCAAAAACTTCTCCGGTGGGGCGGGGTGACCTTATGAAAACCTAATATACCATGTTTTAACCCGATCGGTAAAATGATTTCGGCACTAGTCTGAGACACAGACAGATGGGATCGTAAAAACTACTTTTTCGGATTCAGGGGGTCATGAAAGGTCGACATGTATTAAAATGTGAATTCAATTTTTTTTTTTTTTGGCAATCACAATACTTTCTCTCCGAGGTGTCAAGAGAAAATAAAAAAACAACTATCATTAAAAAAATTAACTCAGTAAACAATTCACATGTTCTCAGTGTTCAATTTGTTTTCATTTTTTAACTATGATCATTAAAAATAAAGAAATGTAGACCTCCTTTTCACTTTTAATGAACGCATGAAACTACTATCCAGTCTACTGAATTAAGTGGTCTGACGTTCATTGGGTAAGTATTTTCAATGAACCAATGAAAATGACTCGTTAGAACTCGCCTTGCACTAAAACAGTAATAATACTATACTAAATATGCCCCTCCTGAGATCTGACCAAGTCCCCCAAGACTTGTAGTAGGTCTCCTTCACCACTAAGCCAAGAGGGCCTCATCACGTTAATAGGGACAACCCTACCCATCTTCTGAATTACTCTTCCCTAGCTGACAAAAGAGTGATAAACTGTCACCCGCACCCCCGCCAACATTCCTAAGCCAATCACAGCTTCTCTCGTCCTGTTAATTCATCTTGATCCCCCCCTTCCCCTGCAATGTCTGGCACACTGCCGCGCTGCCGTCCTACGAGTGCCGGAAGGGGAGTACATAATCCATCACACGCTACAGTCCTGTTGGAGAACAGTTAGTTCCCTCAACAATCACAAGAACAACATGGACCGGTTGTTATCATTAGTGAGTAGGACAATTAAACTGAAAGGTGGAGTAGGACACTTGGACCAATAAGATTTTATAAGTAGGACACTTGAACCGATGAGAGTTGGTGGAGTATAACACTTGAACCGATAAGATTTTAGAAGTAGGACACACTTGAACCGATAAAATTTTAAAAGTAGGACACTTGAACCGATAAGATTTTAGAGGTAGGACACTTGAACCGATGAGAGTTGGTGGAGTAGAACACTTGAACCGATAAGATTTTAGAAGTAGGACACTTGAACCGATAAAATTTTAGAAGTAGGAACACTTGGACCGATGAGAGTTGGTGGAGTAGAACACTTGAACCGATAAGATTTTAGAAGTAGGACACACTTGAACCGATAAAATTTTAGAAGTAGGACACTTGAACCGATAAGATTTTAGAGGTAGGTCATTTTAACTGATGAGAGTTGTTGGAGAAAAAGATTTGGACAGAAAGGATTTTAGAGGTGGGAAACTTTAACCTATGAAAGTTGTTGGAGTAGGACACTTGGATCGATAAAATTTTAGAAGTAGGACACTTGAACCGATGAGAGTTGGTGGAGTAGAACACTTGAACCAATAAGATTTTAAAAGTAGGACACTTGAACCGATAAAATTTTAGAAGTAGGACACTTGAACCAATAAGATTTTAGAGGTAGGTAATTTTAACCGATGAGAGTTGTTGGAGTAGAACATTTGGATAGAAAGGATTTTAGAAGTAGGACACTTGAATCGATGAGAGCTGTTGGAGTAGGACACTTGGCCCGAAAGGATTTTAGAAGTAGGACACTTGAATCGATGAGAGTTGTTGGAGTAGGACACTTGGACCGAAAGGATTTTATACGTATGGCAGACACGTGACCTGATGAGTTGTTGAAGCAAGACAGCTGAACCTATTATCTCCACTGTTACTGGCAACGTCTTATGTCTCATTTTTATTTCGTATGTGTGAAACCGAAGCTCGTTTTTTATTTTACTGATTTATTAATACGCGGTTCAATAGTGCAGACACGCACACGAAGCTAATACTCCCTCGCATCAGTGGCCACGCGGTATAAACGTCAAGCTCATCTAGTATAGTTTGCCGGTGATCTCTGTCTAAGTTGGAATTCGAATACCAGCCGGGCGTAATGAAGGTATTTTTCTACACAAATAGTTTCCCACTTTCTCTTCACGTACACACGAGTACATTTTCTCTAAATTATACCTTCCTCTCCCCTACATTATTAGTGTAAGTAGATAGCTCAAAAAAGTAGTAAGACGTGAGAGACAAACGTAAAGTAAATCTTTAATGTATTCATGCGCTAGACCATTTATCCTACAGATATCGCTTTCTAAAAATGATACCAATTTTAATAGTGGTAGGTCAAATTTTATTTAGAGCTATGTTTTGCCCGCGTCGGTGGTCGCACGCATGGTCTAACGCGTCACTCTTCGTGTGAGACTGGATTGCTTGCGAAGAGGAGATCGGGGTTCGACTCTCGGTCAGACGATGGTGTTGAATTTCCCACTCTCTACACGCAAATACGGGTACGGTGTATGTGTATAGTCCGAATAGGTACTAGGACGGTGTGGGGAAAAATTGTTTTGTTTGGGTCAATGTTGGCTACCCTGCATTTATTAAAGGTTCCTCTTATGACGAACCGACTATAGTCATATACGAACGGACAGATCGATTCTTATGCACGTGTTCCCACAGCTATAATCCCCTTCCCTCTGTCCCCTTCCTTTAACGAAACCGAGGGATAGTGTAGAGGCCCGCAATCCCCCCAACCCCACCCCCCCGTCACCATCCCTTTCCTGTGGGGTGGGGGATGGCCGGAGGGGGGTTGCGGAGCAAGGGGAGGAGGGATAAATTCAATCTAGTAGCGCCAGGCCAACCCCGAAGTTCAATTATGTCGAGCGCAGAGCTAATACAGCAGTGACTTGTCTCTTGTATTAAAGGTAAGTTAGCAGGTGTTCTTTTAAGGTGAAAATTAAGAGGCCGCGAGAAAAGGTAAGTGTTTTTACAGTTTTATATCAAAATAAATAAAATATGATTCCAGAAGAAACATAAAGTATAATTCTCTTCACATGGTGACATCAATAGTTGTTGAATATCTGTCAAGGGTGTGCTGGAATTTAATGACAACTTTTTCTCTTCGTTTAATCAGTTTCTCGTCTAATGCCACCATGTTCATTATATATATTTAACAATTATTGATATCACCGTGTAAAGAAAATTAAACTCTATATTTCTACTGGAGCAATAGTTCATTTATTTTGGCCAAAAAAAAGTTGTCCTATAAAAACTGTATATACACTGGCTTTTCTAGCTTCCACTACGTCCCTACCTTAAAGCTAGCAACGCCCTTTTACGTTCCTATCGGCAATCTTTCAACTCCTTCCTTTGTCTACAACTCATTTAAAAACTTTCAGCAAGGTCAATCAGTGAGTTAGTCACACATTCCGGCAAAAGGTGATTTTTTCCTGCGAAATTGTAGTCCTTAACGGGAACTTTCTAACATATAGATTATTTAGTCACACTACTTACAATCTAACTTAACATAATACAGCAGGTCTAATACCACACATAGATCTAGCTACTAGATATTTACAAATTGAATAGTAGGATTTACAAACTAACTTAACCTAGGGCAGCACGTCTTGTACCACACACACACACAGCTCTAGCTTCTGAATATTTAATAATTCAATAGGAGGAAGAACCCGTTTACAAAAGTAAATATTGTCATCAGCACCACTAGAAATCGAACAAAGGACCCCTAGACCTGTGGTCAATCACGCTAACCTCTCAGCCGTGAGGACAGAAGTTATTTAACCTTGTAAAATCTGGGTTTACTGTACGATATGTGACAGCTTCTAACAAAGATTTATACTCTGTTTATGCTAAGAGTGGTGGTCTGAAAGGTCTTCTTGCCTATCACAATTCTACTATATATTAGGATTTTGGTAGAAAAAAAAGACCTTTCAGGCCTTCCTTCAATGGATGCGGTATAATAGTCAAATGGTGCATAGTTCTACTGCCGTATACAGGTGCTTGTGCGCACAAACATTACAATCTACGGTCTAATTTCTGCACTAGTCAGTGTGTAGAATATATGATCGACTTTAAAGTAGCTTAACCTTCAAACACTTGATGGATTAAATAACAAAGCTATTAAATTTGTTAGTTACGGTTATAGCCGCATCTAAATATAGTATTCTTTGAATTTAAAAATGACACCTGGATAAGGGAATCTAATCCTGGGACCTTCGGCTCAGTACGCACTGAGCTATGAGTGAAGAATAACCCAGGACGACTTCTGGATGGCTCAGTGGTAAAAGCGTTGGCATACTAAGCCAAAGGTCCAGGGGTTCGATTCCCGTATTCAGGTGTCATTTTTCAATTTAAAGAATATGATTTTCAAACACTTGCCAACATAACTTTACAAGAAAATATTATCTTAGAACTAGCATTGTGTGTGTATTGAATTATTGGCAGCCGGCGAGCTTAGCGCCTGGCACGGTGGAACGACGCGCGACACAGGTGTATGACAAACTGCCTACCTTGCCGAGGGCTTCCCAAGCCAACTAAAATGACTGTCACGAATGAACAACCATGGGCGTTCATACGATGGGGGGCGGGGGGGGGGGGTGCGATTTCAGCCCCCCTTATCATTCTTCAATATTTTTTTGTTAATTTTTATAAAAAATAAAATTGTGTACCATATTTGGGATTTTTGCTGCAATTTGCTACAAACAACTTATGTAGAATCATCAATACCCCAAGTTAAAAGAGATAAATAATGATCAAATGTAGATTTCCTACCATTCCTTCTTCAGCTTTCTTTTCATTTTGTTCTGTTCAATAAACATGTGAAAAATATAATGTTTCTTTTCAACAGGTTCAGCTATAAATAGATTTTTATTTTTTATTAATTTTTCAGAAACTATTTTTTGTTGTTGCGAGAATTGGCTCCTGAAACTCATATAATTAACTTAGAATTAATTACGTTCAGATGTCTTAAAATTACCTCCCCCAAGGTTAAATTACTAAAATTTTATCTCAAGGAGGGGGGGTGGGACACCCCTGGCAGGTGGTACTCCAATCCGCCCTCCATTTGGAAAACCCACACGGGCGCCCTTGTGAACAATGGGTCAGAGCAACATCATTTGATATAATTATTTTTTAAACTCAAAAATATTTTAATTACTTGTAATACATTATTTAATTTAATGGTTTTAAAGTAAATCACCGAAATAAAACTATCTTTACCTAATAAACAAACCCTTAAAATCCAGCTCTAGCAATAAAAATGATCGTTGAGTGTTCGTTAATCAAAATCTAGCCATCCCCACTTCCCGTGTAATACACTTTGGTTTGAATCCCAGTTTACATGTAGAGCTTTACAAGTGATTCGGTACGAGAGAGGTCCCAGGCGTGATTACCACACCATTGCTTTTAAACTGTACAAATATTAGTGTATACAGTACATAAAGTATGTACATACATACGATAGAACCTCGTTAATCCGAACTAATTAGGACCAAAGCGTGTTCGGATTTGCGAAAATTAAGGATTAACCGGGAGAATACAAGGAGACAGTATTTCCACAAATTTCAAATTACAGTTGAATGAGTTTAATCAAATGTTCATTTATTTAACTGATATATAACACGTAATATGTACTGCAATTATTTCTAGTTACAGGAAAACATATTATGTTGAATACAACATGTAAATATTAAGCATTTATTATCAGGGTTTAATGTTTCTTACAATTCTCCTTTAACTTTGAGCTTGTTAACTAATAAAATATATTTTAACTGAATCTTTTCCCACGTTTTCTGAAAAGTGTGTTTGGACTATCCGGGCTTTCAGAACACCTAGATTCGGTCTAACGGGGTTTTACTGTATAAACTAATACTTTTTTAATCTATCAGATGGTAATAGAAATAAACTTACTATACAAGTACTTGTCAAAGTAGTTAACGCTTGTACAATCAATTAAAGATGAATAACGAGGCTTATAAGATCGAAACTATCCATAGGTTACGGACTAAGCCGATCAAGTATCATATTAGAAAATTTGAAAAATTACACTTGGACACGGATATAGAACCCGGGACCCTTGGCTTCGCGCACCAATACTCTACCAATGATCTACCCAAGGGTCGCGGTGTGTTCAGGCACATGTTATTCGCTTTCATTTGCATTGATCGTCCCTGTACTAACGGCAGAATAAAACCAACTCTGGGTCGAATGTGGCTGCGGTATCAATGGTAGCTCATAGTAGCTGATTAGTTCCACACGTCCATTACAGACTCTGCCTTAAAACTATAAATGAAAATTCTTCGCTTTATAAAATTTACAATTATTAGATTGACAAAAGTGAGTCCAGAGTATACCGTGATTTTGGTTTAAAGAACAGTTGAAAAAATTTAAACCTATTTATGTGCAGCCAACTTTGATAATATTTTACTAAATTAGTTGTGTTATTTTATAGGTATTGACCATATTTATCAAGATATACAGCTGTAAATAAAATTACTTGCTGTATGAATACTTCGAAATTCCGTAACTCGAAATCGTCTTTAATTAGAGTTTTTCGCCCGGTCCCGTGAATTTTGTACTAAAACAATGTTAAAAAATCGTGGATAGTTCAAATTTTGTTTTGGTTAGTTCGAACATTTCGTAAGTTGTAATGTACTGTGCAGTATTGTTTTCCTACTTCTAGTTGTGGATACGTCTTTGTTTACACGTACAGTTCTGTACTCCATTAATCAAGGTCGAACCTCTCAAGCGGTTACGTGTGCTATTCTTAGTGATTAGGTCGTAGCGATATTCTTGTGACGTGCGAGTTTATTTTGTTTTGTTTTTTAGTTTTAGTTTTGTTTAGTACATACTATACAGTAGTGTTTGTGTATCATGATGTCACTGTCCAAGCCACAGTCCTATAAATAATTAACTTTGGCTGAAAAAGTAGAGGTGATAAAGGAAGTGGAAAAGGGAATTCCTTTTAATAAACTTATTTAATTCGAATATTTGTATAGCTCGAAATTTTTTCCTGGTCCCTTCAAGTTCGAATTATCCAGGTTACACTGTATCAAAAGTGAGTTAGTAACTTAAGTAACTACTAGATACTGTTTTTTCTACCAAAATCAGCCCATACATTGCCAATATAATCTCTCTATTTTCAACTGTTATTAACGGTAGCACTGGATACTAGCAGTCTCGCCAATATTTTATTTTGTCACCGTCTTACTAACCGTTCGGGTTATTCACATGTACTAGTTACGCTAATGTTTTAGGGATCAGTATGGTTAAATTCATAGGAAGTGTACCCAAATTTACGGTGGAGAGAGTGTGAACAACTATTTAGGAAAAAAAACCCTCCTTGTACACGGGATTTTAAACCTGATTTCCCCATCATCGTCAGGCATATCTATTACGAGTGTGGCGCCTTAGACCATTCGACCATCAATGCAGGTCTCGCTATTATTGTATAGCCTATGTAACATTTTCGAAATGGAGAACTATTATAATGCGCTACTATTTTAAATCATCTTCACATAATTTACCTGCACTTCACTTAATGCTAAAACTAAAAGAAGAACGTACATATTGGTCATTCGTTTGTTCTCATGACCTTGGCAAGCAACGCCCGTGGAATAAGGCTATATGTCTAAGTCCCCCCCCCCAACACACACATTTTCTTTGGTACTTCTTTACTGAAGGTCTACTTACCACACCGTATGACAAACTCACTGCACTTCCCTTGTATGGCAACTCCATTCTGCCTAGCAGTGCATGGCAACCACACTATATATTTTAACATACACTTTATATAACAACTTATATTAGCACACGATTTACAAACTATATTAACTCTATAACAAACACAAGATCCTCTCTCTCAAGTCGTCAGTTCATCTCTTCGAAAGGGGAAATCCCAATCTCCACAATATATATTAGGCTGAGCTGGGAACCAAACCCGGGGTTGAGGCACTAGTGATTTACTCAGGCAATTTGTATAAGTATACCTATAATCTTTCTGAATAGGGAGATAAGACATTAACATCTAAGGGCTAGAACAGCTCTAGCGCTGGGTGTGCGGTATGGGCGTGCTCTCTCCTAGCTGATAGATCCAATCGAATTGTAGGGAGGTGTGTGTGAGGGGGTGGGGTGTGCTTATCGACCCGGTGAGTGGTGGCGAGGCCTTGACACGGGGGTGTCCCCTTGAGAAGCGCCAAAAACCGGGGGTTGTTATGTCCAACAAAAAGAAAAAACCCGCAGTGAAACACGAGTTTTTTGTTAATAAAGATAACACCTGCACATGGTTTAAAAATTAAGTTAATCTACAACAGGGCGCCATTCTCGTCTTATCTAGTATTCCGGTGGCGGGGAGACCGGGGTAATAAACCCTCTTGTGTTGTTTACCAAAATGTTTTCCCGCTCTCCCAACAGACAAATGTTGATATGTTTTCTATAAAAATCTACTTTTCTCATGCCTGTCTTATTAGTATGATTAGTATAGGATGGTACAAACGGGCAGAAAGGAGTAAAGTCCAACAGGACACAACAACCAGTCCTACAGCCGTTAACTCGTAAGTGAGAACCCAACACTTTAACCAATCATTATAAATTTTTCCGTCATTTCAGGAATCGAACCCAGTGGTGATTGGCTCAATGGACAGACACGTCACTGACTGAAATCGATTTCCGTCGGGCGAAGTTGGAATTAGTATCTTTCCACTTGATAAATAAACGGCCTGGGGTTTGATTACTTGATTTTCCCTAAGATTGTGTTAAGGTATGTTATTAAAATATGTAGGGTAGTTAAACACGCAAACAAAATATTAGATTAATAAACATTTAGTTCGACGAACGAGAGTCATGAAATATCTTTGAAGGGTAGCCTTATAAGAATGATTTTTTTTTAGCACCGCGTCTTACTACATGTTGGTGACCTGGTGGTCTAGGGGTAAGGTGTCAGACTTCTGTGCTGGGGGTCCGGGGTTCAATCCTCGGTCCCGGCATAGATTTATCTGATTGCCAAACCCTTCCTTCACCTCTGACAAGACGTGAATTAATNTGCCAAACCCTTCCTTCACCTCTGACAAGACGTGAATTAATCACAACTTGTGAATGTGAGGAATGCCAGGCCTCCACCGTGGTTCGAATTCCACGTTAAACTGTAGGTCATCCATTTTCATCTCACAATCACCCTAACATTACACATTAGCGTAAGTGCGTATAACCCGAACGGGTAGTAAGACGCGGTGCTAATAATAATAATAATAATAATAATAATAATAATAATAATAATAATAATCTTACTACCTGTTTGGGTTAAACCCATATATACTAATTACGCTAATGGTTTTAAGGATAACGAAGGTTATATTTAAAGGAAGTATGCCCGCATTTGTGTGGAGGAAGAATGGAAAACCACTCTCATTACACCCAACCGAGATTCGAATCTTAATCTCTCAGCCATCGGCAGTCTAGTCTACTGCGAGAGTAGCGCTTTAGACCATGCGGCCACCGAAGCGGGTAATATGCTAATGTTCGCATGACAAATATTCAAGAAATGTTCTGATTACAATGTGTAAAAAAAGTGTTTATAAAAACTGCAAAAAAAAAACTTGACCTTTTCTCGCGTCCCCTTCCATCTCACCTTAACATATCAGTATAGTTCAACACTTTATATTTGGAGAGACCCTTTAAGGTGGTCGCGCAGTCTTAAGGTCATTCGACCATCAACATTTTATTGGACAATTTCAACTATATAATAGTCATAAGCTATAAGAAGTGATTCAATGGGCTAGTTTCAAAAACTTAGGGCCAGTTTCATAGTCAGATTTAGTACGTCTCAAGTGCGGCGCGATACTGAATACAGGACACCTACCTAGACAGGATGGAATGGGCCAGTTTCACAGTCAGACTTAGTACGCCTCAACAGTGGCGCGATACTGAATACAGGACACCTACCTAGACAGGATGGAATGGGCCAGTTTCATAGTCAGACTTAGTACGCCTCAACAGTGGCGCGATACTGAATACAGGACACCTACCTAGACCAGAATGGAATGGGCCAGTTTCGCGTGTGATAGTGTCCCATTCCATTCAGGTTTAGGTAGGTGTCGTCTTGTATTTAGTGTAGCGCCGCGCTTGGGGCGTGATAAGTCTGACTATGAAACTGGCTCAATGATTCCAAATCATTACACTTCACGAGTTATAAATAGAGACATGCAAAATTCGCATTTGCGATAAAACAAATTTTTGCACGAATTCTACTGTCTTCACGCGAATAACACAAATTTAAGCTTTTTTTTTCTAAATACACACAATTTCTTTGTAATTTGGCGAATACCACATTATGCAATATGATTTTCAGCGCGGTAACACTGGTGATAGCACTATACGATTTCTACTTTTACACATTACGATACCTAAATTTCGATTCTTTGTTTACAGCCTTTGCTAGGTCCAAGCAAGGACATTAATATATTATATGGACTTTGCTAGAGGCTGTCATGTTTGTCAAAATTATATCTCCTTTATTTTTATTCCATTCTCCTTATTTGATAGTAGTTTAGTCTCCTATGATGATTTGTTTCAGTGTTATTATTATTTGGTACAACCCTAAGTTGATAATCGATTATTTCTATATTGCTATCTGTAGGCCTAAGACTCAAAGGTAATGATATTGAGATTTCTTGTTCGATATTACTAAGCGTGAAGTGTTTTGTGCGTATTTATATTTGATTTTTCTCCAAATATGTTGATAAATAGTTAAATACACTATATGAACGAAAAATGTAGATAGTTTTATCCTAGTTTTTTTAACGAATACTAATTCGACTCGTATTTACGTAAATAATAACATCGCTTTCAGCTTATAATATCATCACTTTTTTAGAAAAATAACACCACTTTTACCCTAATAATAACCTCACCTTTTGGATGTCTCTAGTTATAAGGGATCAAGCTTGATATTTTATGCGTATTACGTTCCATTGTTAAGGTAAAGTAATTAATGTATGACGATGAAATTTAGTATAACTAGACATTAATATGAGGTGGAACGGAACATTTATAATATTAATAATATTGCAATGAAATATTAAATTAATTTAATATATATATATTAACAGTAGTACATTATTTAAATATTAATATTATAAATATTAAATTGTGTACGTCCTATATGAATGTCTACTTTACCTTAACAATAGAACTCATGAACTGTAGCCTAATGATTTGAAATCATTGAATAACCATTTATAACTTATAATTATATACTTGCTAAAATTGTGGAGTATAATGTTTATTGTCGAATGACCTTGGGCCTCATGCTCGTAAAAGACTGGATTTCCGGTTGTACTGTGGGGCGATTTTCCCATTCCATCTCCAGACTAATGCAGGTACATTCCTCTGGGTTACCCTATTAGATTTGGTCTTCAATAACCTTGAGTTTACCGTTTCGGTGCCCACATAGTCTAAGGGCTTCACTCTCCCAATATATTACACTACCGCTGACGCGAAGATCGGGGTTCGAAGCCAAGTCGGTTTTTTCACTTTACCTGCACACAAATGCGGGTACAGTTCCATTCAATTTAACCTTCCTCATCCCTAACACATTAGTTTAAATAGTACATATGCGTATAACCCGGACGGGTAGTAAGACGCGGTGCTAAGAATCACTCGTAGAAGTTGGTTTTTAAGGTCGTCATTCTATGACCGCGCATGCGCGCAGAGTACAGTCAAGCTCTCGGGACACATGTCAAGAGTTTTAGGCCTGGATAATCGATTCCAGACCCTCCCGCCAAACATTTCAGCAGACCGCCACTTGGAGAAGCACGGTAGGTAGTATGGAATGAAACGAGAGACGGAAGTGGTGGTTAAGTAGTCATAAACGATTCGTGTTACATTCAGTCTATAAAGTTATTTTTTATGGGTCTACAACTCATAAATCATTGGTGGAAAAAGGAACTAGCTGGAGGAATTCGTAAAAATAGCGTGGACGGCAATTTAATTATAGATTCTTTTTTATATATAACTATTGACGGTTGTATACATGTAGTAATCGTGATACGGCGGTGGATTTAGAACACATACATAATAATTATTTTTCTGTCAATATTGACAAAATGTAAATTCCGTCCGATTTTCATATAAAGGGCTTTTTCTGACATGGATTATTTTTTTATCGACGGGTCTTATTACCTGTTCAGGTTGTAGTCATATATGATACATTACTATAATGGGGTAGGGATGAGAAGGGAAGCATTTTAGAGGTAATCTAACCCGCATTTGCGTGGAAGGAGAGTGGGAAAGCAATTCAGAAAAAAACCAGCCTCACTAAATTCGACCGGGATTTGAACCCCCAACCTCTCAGTCTTCAGCAGACCAGTCCAACACGATAGTGGCGCCTTAGACCAAACTGCTATTAAAGCGGATCTGACATCTTTTAAAGTTACTATATATACTTTAATGTATTCAAACGTCAAGTCATATGACCAAGAGCTATCACTTTTGATATATATTATCAATACCTATAAAATAACACTGATCAAGAGTAATGTTTATATTTTCTAAAGGGCTCTCCCTATTAAAATTATTATATTTTTAGGTTACAGCTGCATTTTACATATCTTGACGTATGGATATATGAAAATATCTTTATTAACTGATGTTTACAGTGTGCCTATTATTGTATGACGCCCACATTAGTTAAAATCGTGTGGCTATCACGCTGAACCTACTTAGTGCCTGCCTGCACGGCGTAGCCTAAAAGGTTTAAAAGATCTTAAGTTTAATATAAAGCAACGTAACTAATAATTAGTTTGATAGCACAGCCCAGAGATGCCAGTGCCGTCGTATTATACAGGGTGTTTCACTCGCTCTGGGCCCCTGAGTGCTTCTCATACACCAATTACGTCCATTAGTTTGAAAGTTATGTGGGAAACTCAGGGGCCCAGAGCGAGTGAAACACCCTGTATTACTTTAAACAAATTAATGGCGGTAACTAATAGGTATTACCTTAAGGGGGAAGGGTATAGTGAGGCTAGTATGATTAATAAAAGATATTTCAGAACGTGGGCCAACCATTCACTATGTTCTTAATATTTATAATACAACTTTTAAAAATAATTCGAGATAGGGAACATTTCGGCGATTCTGTAGACCCCTTTTTATTTTCTGACGCTCTAATAGCTCGCCCTCTCAGCCCGCTTCGGTGGCCGCACGCTCTAACGCGCTACTCTAGCGGTGGACTAGACGGTCGATGATGGGGAGATCGAGGTTCGAATACAGGTCGAGGGTACTGTGCGAGGTTTTTCCGGGATGGTTTTCCACTTTCACTCCACACAAATGTGGGTACACTTCCTCTGAGTATAACCTTCCTAATCCTTAAAACCATTAACGTAATTAGTAAATAAGCGTATAAACCGAACGGGTAGTTAAAAGCGGTGCTTAAAAAATATATATAAAATAGCGCCCTCCGCCCCAGCTTCTCTAGCAATCTAGGCCCCCTTCCCTCAAACCCAAATATTTTTATCTGGTTTGTCTAGTCCCTGAGATCCTGTGGTCAGTGGTCACACCACCATATCCGAGACACCCCTCTATTCCTTTCCACACAAGGTTACCATTCACCCTATTTTCCCCGGACAAGTCCTATTATAAAGGTGTATATCCGGGCGGAATTTTTAAAAATACAAAATTGTCTGGGTTTTTGACCAGATTAATGTTTCCAAAAACCATATTTTTAAATAAAATATGAGATAAAATTTGTCTTTATTTTAGTTAGTTTAAAAAAATTGCGTTATCACCGTACGTTGGTCGTTATGGCAGTTATACGTGGTACCTTTGCACAACGGAACTTCCAAAGAAGGGGAAAAAGACTGGAGAAAAGAGAAATTTGTAAAGATTAAAAAGACACATATATTAAAAGATGTTCCTGAACTTTTGAAAAAAAAAATTGAAACGAGTGAAAAATAAGATTGCTTATGTTTATCCTTAATAACTTAATTCTAATAACTCATCGTTCTGTACCAATTTGGAAAGTGTTCTCTTCTTATGCTACCAATAATTTGGTAACCCTGTTCCCTGAGAGCGTTGGTTACGAACCAGTCTCATAGTCAATTAACCAGGATATTTGAAACACGATTACGCTAAAACCAAAATTCTTATCGTAACGCCCTTTTCAGCATTTCCCCCCTGACAGTAGCGAAATTGCGATCAGAGAAATGGATTTTAACTTTAAAACTATTAATAATTAATAGCCAGAGCTATTATTTATGCTTATTAGTGGGAATTACTCCATCTAGATATCAAATTCTGAAAATTGAAAAATTGACACTTGGACACGGGAAGCCAAAGGTCCCGGGTTCGATTCTCGTGTCTAGGTGTCATTTTTCAATTTACAGAATTTAAAACTATTATTTTAAAATTTCTAACTTAAAAAAAAGCCGGCAAAACGTTTTGAATGCCCTAAATTCTATTTTTTCTGATGAATAATACTGAAAATCGCAACACAAAACGACGTTTGGCTCGATCTGAAAAACCGATATAAGTACTAACCGTGGGTGAGACCACGGTGGGAAAGCAGGGAGCGCGATCTGAGAGAAGTGTTTTTGCAGTTTTTATGGCAACACTTCTTTTTTTGACAAAATAAATCTAATATTTCTTCAGTACAAACATAAAAGTATAATTTTCTTCACTTGATGATAAACAGTTGTTGAATATAGCGGGATTAGATGACAACTTTCTAAATGAAAAGAAAAGGTCATATTTCAGGAGACCCTTGACATGAAGGTTATTTCTCTTAGCCATTATCTACTGAATGCAGCTTACATTAATAAGAACATGACCTTATCTCCTATGAAGAGAATTTGGTCTTTTATGGTTAGAGCCAACCTAACCCAAATTCTATTTATTTAAATCTATGTACTTTTTTGGGGTTGAGGGGGGGCAAGTATAGAAGACCTCTTCTCATCCCAAAAGATTTGGGTACATTGGGAGTGACTTTTTCCACATAGCAAAATACATATTTTCCCAAAATCAAAATTTCTGTGACAACCCCAAACTAAAGTAATAAGCTTGTTTGAGAAATAAAAATATTCCACACCATTATTTAGAATAGTCAAAAGTAGATAAACAAGCTCTTGATTTTTGTCAGCACCGCGTCTTACTACCCGTTCGGGCTATACGCATCAGTACTAATAATACGATAATGTATTAGGGATGAAGAAGGGTGTATTTGCGTGGAGTGGAAAACCATTTAAGAACCACCTTCAGTACAACCGACCGGGATTCGAACCCCGATCTCCCCATCATAAGCAGTATATTCTATTGTGAGAGTGACGCCTTATAACATGCGGCCATAAAAGAGGATTGGGTGGACTTACTTAAAAACCGTGTTTGAATAAGACGTGATAAATACATTTATCTTCTGCGGCCAGCCAACTATATCACTTTCTCTGATCAATTGACCAAATTCTCTCATTTTTCTGACAGTTATAAAGTCCCTGACATGTTTTCCGGGAGGGTACCGGATGCGTAATATACCTGGCGCGGACCAACTGGAACTAGGGGTAGTTGAATTTCAATTAAATTAAGAGCCAAAACTTGTTTTATAATTTTAAAAAAAAGGAAATTCATATTGTAATTGTAAAAGTAAAGTGAAAATTATGTGGAAAAACGGCCCGGATTTAAAGTGTGTAAGATACCGGGCCTGTAAACACTGAAAATAAAAATAAAATTTCCCCTCTCAGATACCATCCTAAGGGTCCTCACGAATTTTTTTAGTTTACATACAACCTGAAAGATGAAATCAATCTGAGGAAGTAAACAAAAAATAGGTAGGCCTAGAGCTTCGTAAACCTGTCTTCACCTTAATGGCAGAAGCAAATCTGCGTTAGTTGTAAATCAGAGGCGAGGCACGTGGAGAATGACAGACATAGCAAGGAGATCACACGTGTTTCCTGTTTGAAACCTCCTTGGCCAAACACAGGGAGGAAAGTGAGCGTGGACACGCGCAGCCGCAATGGGAATCTCGCCCGCTTCATTTTCACGTTTAATTTTATCAGCAGGTGATTTGAGACGGATTTAAAAAAACTTTAAATGTTCCCAGAGACAAAAATCCATTGGGATTAAATCTGGTGATCGAGCAGACCTTTCAATGGATCCCCCAAGACTAATCAATCTTTGAGGAAAACTTTTATTAACTTTAAAACTAAGCGTTTATAGATCCATGTTTATATTAACTTTCCTTAATATTTGGTGGATGGTAATACGCCCCTCGAATATTTGACACTAATTAAAATACACCCTGTATAATAATAGTCTGTGTATGTGTGAAAACCATACATTAAATAGCTCGTGATAATAATAACTCTGTGTAGGAGTATTGTGCAACCATTCTCCTCTTTGACGGTCGACCCATTCATAATCAAGATCCACCGAGGTGATAATGGTGAGTTGTGCTGAATGGAACGTGCGGAGCTGAGCGTCTGTCAATCGACTTGATCTGTGGGTCTGTACTTACTCGAGTTAACGACCCATAAACCTGCCAGAGTTTGCGAACATCTCGTCAAGTTTACACTCTTTGCGAACATCCAACATCTTGCTCTCTACCTTGCGCGCGCTCCTGAGAACTCGATGGAAAGAGGAAAGAGAAGGCGTTGAGGTAGGGATGTGGGGAAGGCGAGAAAAGGCCAATGGTTCTGCAGTTTTGGTAGCTAACTTTATTTCAAAATAAATGAAATCTTGTTTCAGTATAAATATAGAGTTTAATTTTCTTCACATGGTGATCTCAACATTTGTCATGCTTCATGAGCATAGCGACATTATAAATAAGATACTTTTTAAAATGACGATAAACGTTATCATTACATTCCAGGACACCCTTGACAAAGATTAAGGAACTGTTGAGGTCACCATGTGAAGAAAATTAAATTCTATGTTTCTACTGAAGCAATATTTGACTTATTTTGACCAAAAGAAAGTATTGCTATAGAAACGGCAAACAGATATTTCCTCGCATCCCCTATATCTCCACCGTAACGCAAACTCATGATTTTGTTTTTTGTTCTTTTAGCACCGCGCCTTACTAATCGCTCGGATCAAGGTCGTGGCCAGCCAATAATTTCGGGGTGGGGGTTCATGGGCCCATCCCCCCAAATGCCGGAGGCTAGAAACAATTCTAAATAATAAACCGTTCTAGAAGTTCTCTAAATTGTTTTTATAGTAACATAACCCCCTAGCCACAAAAGGCTAGTAAAAATTCTAAATATTAAACACCTCTAGGAGTTCTCTGAAGTGTTTTTTATGGCAACATAACCCCCTAACTGCTGAAGGCAAGAAAGAATTATAGATATTAAACACCTCTAGAAGCTCTCTGAAGTACTTTTTATGGTAGCACAGCCCCCTGATTTGTACTTGTACCTTGATTTTGATATAGTTTTAACCATAAATAAAACATATTTATTTTGTTCATTAAATTTCTGTGGGGGGGTTGAGCTCCCCTCCCCCCAGACTACGGCCTTGGTTCGGGTTATACGCAGGTGCACTAATTAGGATAGTATGTTAGGGACAAGGAAAGATAAATTTAAAGGCAGTGTACTCGAATTTGCGTGGAAAAAAAAGTTGAAAACCATTTAGGGGAAGACACTTGGTACACCCGACCAAGGTTCGATCCCTGATCTCCCACGTAATCGTCCCGTCAATCCTATTGTGAGAGTTAAGGATCCCAAACACGGTAGTCCAAACTGTCGTGTGTAAGTAAGTACGGTGAACTGATCAGTCAGAATTGACGAACTGATCAGTGTGTTTTTTTTTCAGGTTTTTTAGTGAGAAATATGTTATATTTAATTGTTTCAATACAATTATTTGAATTGTGAATTCATGCTTGCGAGTGGTCAATGGTTTCCTGGCTCTTGTAGAATACTAATATAAGAATACCATTTCGCTTTATTAGACAATCCTTCACCCAACTTTTTTTTAAATTCCCTCTTTTGTTTCATCTTGCTAGCAATAAGTGCAATTGCAACACACAAAGTTTATTCCATATTAAAGCCAAACATAAACCACATAAAAACACCTCTAGCATCTACCACTCTCTCATTCAGACTGACCAGGGTATGCAAGGAAGATTCAGTTCAGTTCAGACAGATCGATTTTAACTGACCGTGTGGGGGCAAATCCTCAGTTCAATCTAAACTGTCCAGTCCGGACTGATCGTATGTGGGGCTCTTTACGCCTCAGACCACGCAACCACCGATGCGGGTCAAATCATACCCTAAGAGCTGCTGTCACATTACTTTACGAGGGTCTGGGAGTCTCCCATTGACTAGCTGTGGTCACATCTCGCTTATCCGGGCAGCTCTTTGGGACATCTGTGGGAGCCCCTGGGTCTATCACATGATTCCCTAGAGCTAGACCCTGGGTCAGAAGAGTGGTGTACCCGAGCAGCTCTTTGGGACGTCTGTGGGAGCCCCTGGGTCTATTACATGATTCCCTAGAACTAGATCCTGGGTCAGAAGAGTGGTGTATCCGGGCAGCTCTTTGGGACATCTGTGGGAGCCCCTTGGTCTATCACATGGTTCCCTAGAGCTAGATCCTGGGTCAGAAGAGTGGTGTACCCGAGCAGCTCTTTGGGACGTCTGTGGGAGCCCCTGGGTCTATCATATGGTTCCCTAGAACTAGATCCTGGGTCAGAAGAGTGGTGTATCCGGGCAGCTCTTTGGGACGTCTGTGGGAGCCCCTTGGTCTATCACATGATTCCCTAGAGCTAGATCCTGGGTCAGAAGAGTGGTGTATCCGGGCAGCTCTTTGGGACGTCTAGGATTGGTGGATAAGGACAACTCTAGCTTCCAAAAGGGGTCCTTGATGCTCGGCATGTCCAAATAGGCGTTGGCTGTCAATGCCCCTTTCATATCCATCCTATTCTACCATCACCAGTAGTCTAAAGGCCTTTGAATCGCATCGCACTTGGTCGCCGTAGACGAAGGAGGTTGGAGTTCGAATCACGACCGGGTGAGTTGTAAACAATTTCCAGATATAATTTTTAAAATGTTTTCTCGCCCTCTTGTTGCGCTAATGCGGGTTCATTTCCTCTGATCTGCCCTTGTCCCTAACTCATTACATAGGCGGATAATAGCTCGTGTTTTACCCACACCACTTGGGAAAAGGGGACAGTCTCGTCTTGTCTGGTTTGTCGGTGACGGAGGAAGGTTGGGTTTAGAATCAACTGGGTGTATTGAAAGGTTTTTTCCTAAATAATTTCCCGAGCTCCCTCTATACAAATGAGGGCACATGTCCTCTAAATTCTAGCTTTCTCATCATTACCCAATTAGTATAAATAAGCGGATAGTCCAGACGGAAAATGAAGCACATAAAAACAAACTTTTTAGCTCCTGAGATGAAAAGGTTGAACTTATCGTGACTAGACTATAGTTACAAAACTAGACCAATGAAATGACCCGCGTGCTTACCATGCCTATCTGGTCAGACAAGCCGAGTAGCGGGCGCCCAACCCCTTGAAACAAGCGCCGCGCCGATACTTTGAGGTAACTTATGTATAAGGAGCGAAGGCTTTGGTGTTGGGGAGAGGGGGCAGCGTTTCGTTATTTCCGTGCTATCACCACGAGGCGTGTAAACTTCCCACACATATGTTCCTCCCCCCTCCACCCCCGACAGTTTGTTTACACCTCCGACAGTTTGTTTACACCTGCAACAGGCGAAATGACTCGAGAATAGGAGGAAAGGGCCGGAGGAGATTTCGGGAGGGAAGAGGATAATAAATAAACTATCTTCGTCCCCTTCCTACCAACAGCTTCGTGAGGCAGGGGTGTATGTACTTGTGGCATTTTATTTTTTTTAATTTTGTGCACCACGTCCTACTTCACTAAGAGAGATGTGGGAGGCAGAATTTAAAGTGAATATACCTGAATTCGGGAGTGGGAATCCATATAAGAAAAGTAAACCTGAGTAAATCCGGCCGAAATTCATACCCAGATCACCAGCAAATCAAACCAGACGAGGTTGACGCCCTAGCCCACATGTCCATCGATTAAGATGTGACCCGCCTCGGTGGCGTAGTTGGCTAACGCGCTAGTCATGTTGAGCTCGGCCACCGAGGATGGGGAGATCGAGGTTCGAATCTGGGTCGGGTGAACTGGGGGTGGTTTTTCCTAAATGATTTTCCACTCTCCCTCCACGCAAATGCGGGTTCACTTCCTCTAAGTTCAACACCTCCAATTTCCTAATCCATTAGCGTAATTAGTACTTAAGCGTATAACCCAAACGGGTAGTAAGACGCGATGCTAAATATTATTAAATATTATTGATTAAGATGTGAGGTGTCACGCTTGTACATTGTACAGCCTTAGACAAACTCATCAATACAATAAGGAGGAGGGGGTGGTATTTCATCACAAGGGCTAAGTGGTAGGGATCAGGAGAGTTAAGCTTAGAGTAGGCCTAAATGCTGATGAATTAGTTTGGAGAGAAAATGAGAAAACCAGAGGGAGACTCACAAGTGGAAAACCATCCTACCAGTTTACCCCGGCCAAGACTCGAACCCCAATATCCCCACCCACACCTGTAGTCGCACGGTCTAAGGCGTTAAGTTCGCAAAATAATATATTGCCGTCGGTGAGAGAGGGCGAGGTTCGAATCTCAACCGGGTGCGATGTGTGTGTTCTCCACCCGATCTACATGATAATGCGGGTACCTTTCTCTTACGTCATCCTCCTAATCCTCATCCCTTAGTTCAAGGAGTTACCAAGCTCGATATTGAAAGTGCTAAGTAATTAAATAAATGTCACGACACACTCATATCATATCATTTTAAATAATATAGTTTGAAACAAATATTTAAATATTTTTATCACTTATCAATAAATGGTCTAAGAAGTCACTCTCGCAATAAATATGACCACCGATGACTGGGATATCAGGGTTCGAAACACCGTCTGGTGTATTGACGGAGGTTTTCCCTAAATAGTTTTCCACTATTCCTCTACCCAAATGTGGGTACACTTCCTCTAAATTCAACCTTCCTCATTCCTAACACATGAGCGTAATTAGTACATACACGCGCTATGAAGAGTTAGTGAACGTACAGTTTAAGTATCAAAACATTTCTATAAAACTATGGCCGAGTTTGGCCCAGATTCCGATGGCTGATACAGCGGTAATAAAGACGCAATGCGGTCTCACTTGGGATCGACGCCACGACCGCCGATCATCTGGTCTAATACGTCGTGGTATGTTTGGCTCACTCCATCCAAGCAGGCGCCAACCCAGATTCTCACACCCTCATCAGGTCGGTCGCTCTGTCAATACAGTTTCAGGAAAAAAAAGGCCTACAAAACCGCAGCGGTGACCGAGCAGTCTGTTAGACCCACAACACACTTAATCACCATTGACGGTGAGGTCGGGGTTCAAACCCTGGTCAAACATACTGGGGATGGTCTAACACGGTTGATTTACACTTTTTTTTTATATAGTTCATAATTATAACGACAGAGTTAACAATTTAATCCATAAGGTAGGAGGGTAGTGTTAGCATGTAGAAGGGGCTGTATCTTGATTGCGACCAGTCGATATTGCGAACAAGTAAAAGAACAACTTGCGGTAATTCTTACGTGAGGGTGGTGACAAGGGTTGAAGGGGTTAGTACTGGCAGCATCCACCAACCACCGGGGCTTTCCTCCTGATCAAGCTTACCCTAGCCTAACCTAACCTAGCCTAGTCTAACCTAAACTAGAAATACTCGTGTATGTAATTTAGTTAAATTAAGACTGACAAGGCTGAAAGAACGTACGACTGCTAGCCGCTAAGCCCCCGTGGGTCACCCCTATTATCAAATTAGGGACGGGATGGCATAGCAACATGGCGTGTCCCCAATCTCGACTCCTCCCCATGTATAAAAAATATCTTGTTCACAATCAGGACTGTTCGGAATCAGAAAGCCATCGTAGAGGGTATGAGTAAAACTACCACCAGATTTACACTGATTACCCAGACTCTTTCCACGCTAATCCGAGTGCATTTAATCTATCCTTCTCGTCCCTACCTCTGGTCCCTTGTGTTGAACGTTCCACGAAACGAAAAATAAATATTAAACTTTCAATCCACCGGGATTTGATCCAAGGATTTCTCTTTGAAGTTGTTTTGGTCGAGATGAGGTCACAATCATGGCCACGGCCAAGACCTTACCTGGTAGCATCCCACAGACTGGACGGCCTTGTCACCATCGTGGGGTGCGTTTCTTCTGTCTTGGACCCTGGTGCCCCCCTGGGAACGGGGGGGATGCGTCGTCTCAACCACCAGCACCCAACGACACAAGGAAGGGGTGGGGTGGGTGATTACACCCGGTAGCTCAAAGATACAGGAATTGATCCCCCATTGGACATAATCCCCCGCACTTCCCTAAGGTCCGGGATGGCCCTCAACCCAACCACAAACCCAAAACACGGGTCTTCAAAGGACCGACCTTCAGGAATACGAGGACATTGTAGAGCAAAGTCCTGGGGACAACGCAAAGTCTAACGTGTTTTGTTTTCTTAAAACACTTTCCGAGCTGTACGTTTTTATTTCAACCCCAGGAGTCACAACAAAAAACATGTATTCAAAATAAGTTTAAACCTTGACCAGTTTTGTAAAAGGAAAAAGTTACCAATTTTGTGGAAAAAAAAAGAAGATCTAATTGGCAAATTATTAATCAAAATCATTAAAAAAAACTTTCTCTAACTTAAATTAGAATTTGTTCCTTGCATATAAATAAAACTAAAACCAAGCCAATACTTATAAGCTTAATTTAATTCCGAAATTTGTAATTTATGGAAATACAAAAATAAGTAGTCAAAAATTAGGTACAACACAAACTTGTATAGGCCTAGTGTATTTTGTCAAAAAACAAATAATTTCGGTTTTATTGTTTTAGCACATTAAATTCAACTAAAAACCTTGATTGGGCTATACATAAAAACGTGTTTCAAGTTTAGTGAAAAACATCACATAAAAAACCTAAGCTTTATTTTTTCTATTAGTAAAAAATAAAACTTAGATTTTCAAGAGTATAACTTTTTTTCTATTTTATTTAGTATATTTCAGCTTATTGCTACAATAATTGACAAAAAAAAAGGTTACTTTATATATTTTTTTAAGTTGTTTTAAGTTACTCGATTTAAAAAAGTGCCTTGTTGTGTCCCCTGCTACACCAGTCCAGTGTCCGGCTGATAATTTATCACCAAATAAGTCAATGAGGACGATGTCACCACGAAGGTCAACACCGATCGACAAGAAAAAACACTCCCGACTTCCGATAACGTCACAGACAAGCAAGTGTTTGTCAAAATAGGCTTTTAAGCTTCGATACCATTATTTCACAGAACTCATCTATGACGTCATTCGAGTTTATCTTTTAAATATAAATTCCCAACAATTTAAACATTTTTTATATTTATTCCGTTTCGCGTGGGCGATACTATATTTAGTTTTCCTTGTCACATATTGACATTTTTCCAGGCTATCCTCGAGCGGAGAGCACCCGATGGCGAGCGGGGACGGCTGTCGACTAGCGCAGGTCCTCGCTTCGAGCCTCAACGTCCGCCTGCCCCAGTGGCCTACCCCTTCAGGAGAGAATCGATCCAGCGCTGCGCAACATCTGACTGGGTCGCGCCCAAACTTCCCCCTTCCTTCCCCCTCATTCATGGCAGAAAGGGGGTGGGGGGGTGTTTAAGGAAAAGAGGTTACCGGGCTGCTAAAATCGGTTGGGTACTCTCTCCTTC